>JANPWX010000415.1:157638-206340 GCA_024734555.1 Trochalopteron elliotii
GGCCCCGGGCTGCCCACCAGGCGCTCAGCCCCCAGCGCGGGCGGTTTGGCCCCGTGTCCCGGCAGTGCCGAATTCCTGCCCTCCGGAGCAGCCTGGCACAAAGGCTCATTGTGGGAGCGGCTTTCAAGCCAGGCCAGGGAACGGCCGCGCTCCCGGGAGCGGGGAAAGGCCGCTGGAAGAGACGGAAAGTTGCTGTTGGACGACGTTCAGAGGCCGGGGCTCGGCGGGAGGGAGCCGGGGGAGGAAAGCAAACAGCGGAAAGTGCTGACTCCGAAAGGCAACCCCGGCATCCCACGGCAGCACCCCCGGCACGGCCGGCCCGGGACGGGGAATGGGCACCAAAAGTGTCCCGGTGCCCCCCAGCAGCCCCAAATCTCCGTTTGCTTGGGGGAACACACAGCTCCGTGTGCTCGCTGTGCCCGGGAACCACCAGCGGGATGTGTGGAGGGGTGTGCAGAATTCACATGGAATCACAGAATGGCTTAGCATGGAAAGGATCTTAAGGATCATGCAGAAGGCATCACCCAGGAAGGAGCCGAGCTCATCCCCTGCTGCTCAGAGCCCCATCCTCCTCCTCCCACCTCATCCCTCTACTGCCTCCCCCTGAATTCACCCCTCTCCTCTTTCACTGCCTCCTTCCACCTCCCCGGGACCTCAGAGATTTCCAGAGACCCCTTCCCTCTCTTCAGCCTTCAGGAATTCCTGTTCCTGTCTCCATCTCAGTTTCCCTCCATCACCAGTTTCAATGTCTCATTTCAAGAGACCGACCTGAAAATGTCCCTTTTCCTCGCTGGTCTCTACTTGGACCAGCAGCTCACGGAGTTTGCAGCTGGTTTTGAGCACAGAAACCCTCTCCATCCCGCAGGTGTCCCTCGGGATATGCTGCCTCCTGCTCCTCTGCGCTGCTGGGTGTGTGTCCCTACATAATCACATGCTGGAGTCTGGGAAAACCCGTCTGCCCGCTCTGGCTCTGTTCAATCCCACGCCTGAGCAGCCACACAGCAGCACCCGGAGCCGACACACCAGGAAAATCTTCCTCCAGGTGCCGTTCCCCACACAGGCAGGATTTTCTTGCTAGGGAGGACATCAGCCCCAGAAAATCTCTTCCTCTCAGCTCAAGTCTATCGCAAAGCTCATTTATTCCATGATTCTACAGAACAGTTGGACTCGATGGCCTTGGAGCAGCCTGAATTCCAACCTGAATAATTATATTCTATGATTCCAAATTCCCATGTTCCTTTATTGACAGCGTGGTTGCAGGATGCTGCAAAGGGGATGGATTTGGGGTGAGCAGAGTGTGGCTGTGATGGTTTTTCCACGGGAAAAGCTCCGGCTCCCTCCCCAAACTCCACTTCCCCATCCCAAATCTCACTGCAGCTGGTGGTGGCACGGAGACCCTCGGGAAAAGGAGCTGTGGGGACAGGGCAGGGGCATCAAGGAGGGCACATTTGCTCCGTGTGTTCCCCGCAGTGCTTCCTCTGGGGGAGCAGGGCGCTTAATGGAGTTAATAATTAACGCAGGGCCGTTAATTGGCGTCACCTCCCGCGGAGCCGCAGGTGCGCGGGGGCTGCCCCGGCCCGTGGGTGTTTTTAGTGGGAGTGTTCCACAGGCTACAATCGCTGGGGAATGCGGGATTCGGGCTGCTCAGGTTCTGCAAGGAGGGAAAATCCCCGAGAGCCGGGGCACCTTCACCCCTTGGGGGTTCGGCTGCTCCCCCAGCCGGAGTCTCCGCAGCGGCCGCCCTTGGAAGCGGCGCTGGGAAAGGAGCGGGAAGGAGCCGAAAGGAGCCGCTGGATGTTTATTTTCCCGGGACAGCCGAGCACGAGCCCCGGCGGCTCCCGCTGAGATGAAAAAGATGCGCCAGGATCAAGAGCCCGCGGCAGCTCCAGAGGAGAAGGGAAAGGCGAGTCCCTCTCCCGCTTGGAGCTCCGCGGCTCCAGGGAAGGGATGGAGCCTTCCGGGCGCTGTCCCCGCTTTGGGTCCGTCCCCTCCGAGGGCAGGGATCGCCTGAGCCTCGGGAATGCAGCGATGTCCCGGGACCACGCCCCGGCTGCCGTGAGGACCACCAGGATTCTTCTCCATCCTCATCCTTCAGTATCAGGATGTTGTTCCCTCCGTTTGTACGAGTTGTTGTAAATGGAGATAACTCCTCCTGGATCCGCCCGTTGCATCCCCCCCGTGACTCGTCCTCTGTTCCTGGTATCCAGCAAACCCGAGCGTCACATTCCTGAACAATGGCTCTGATCCTCTGGATGCTGACTCAGTCAATCCGGCGTCACTGGTGTCCTTTGGGAAGTTCCCATCACGCACACTCTTAGGGATAAGCATCAGCTGCTGCTCCCTGAACGTCTCCCACATGCCGGATCCATTAATCACCACTTCAGGGGCTCAGTCAAGCCCCAGCCAGTTGGGCACAGCACAGTTTTCCTCCTGGCTCGATGAGGAGAAGGGAACACCAGAGCCAACGTAAAATTCCCAGGAAAAAATGTCGCAGCTCCTCTGCAGGCTTGGGTCCTTCCAAGCCAAGATATTCCATAATGGATTCAAACGTGGTTTTTCCCAAGATCTGAAGCACAATGTGAAGGATTTGGAGAGTGCTGAGGTGGATTTCCCCTTCCCATGGGCCACAGCCCAAGGCCTCCAGGAGGAAAGTGAATTCCCAGCACATGTTCCTGCTGGTGGCTGCGGGATCTGGAGGGTTGGCCACACCCATACCCCGAGGTGCTGCTGAGGAAAATGCCCCTCTTGGAGCTCATTTGGGCTCGTGAACCACACATACCCCACACTCCCAGTGAGGGCTTGGGATGAAAGAGGGTTTGGAAAGCCTGGAATGTGGACCCACCATCCCAAAGTGACAGGGAGCCACCGGGAGCATCACCTCACCATGAGCTGCAATGTCAGCCAGGCCCTTCTTTGCCATAAAACCCCAGTTTCAATAATGGGAAAAATAGAGAAATTGCTGGAATTTCTATGTTTTTGCATCGTTTTCCCACTTTCTGTCCCAAATCTAAAGAGGAAAGGCAAGGAATAATCACACAGACGCCAAGAGTTAGGAATTATTCTTCTTTTAATTTCACATGGTTTAAAATACGATATGAAATAAGGCTACAGTATATAAAAAACTCTCCAGCAAAATGATGTGCCAGCATCAGCAATTAAAACAAAACCAATCCCCTCCTTCTCTAGGAACTCAGTGGAGGAGGGATTTTATTTTTTTCTTGAATCTTTAAAAAAAAAACGAACGGAACCAGACACAACACACGGACACACACACACATCGCTACATCTCTAAGCTACCTCAGCTCAGGTTTTTTTAAAAAAGCACCTGCTTTTTCCTTGTTTTTTTTTTTTTTTATTATTTTTTTAAATCTCACTTTTAAACTTTTTTTTTCCCCACTTTTAAAAAATATAAATTATATGAAAATACACGTTGGAAAATAGTCGAACAGCACAATATAACAATCTTTTTTTTTTTTTACTTCTTCTAAGTTTATCAGCTTAAAAAAATGTGTAAAACCAAAATAAAACAAAAAAAGACTTCCTTTTTTTTTTTTTGTTTTTCTTGTTATTTTTTTTTACTGAGGCAGTTAATTCCTGGAGATATTCCATTATAACATATATGTATACATAGATTTATCCTTTATTTAAACCTCTTTGGAATGTAGACAACAGCTCCTGGGTGTTACATAGACCCTACCAGGGAGCAGAGCACACCAAGGCATCCCAGTTTGCCAATGTTCACAAGGAACCAGCAATTGAATCCTAAAACCTCAGAGAAAACCCCTCCAAAAAATCAAAACTCAGAAGGTGGAGATGTTTTCTGCAGCATCTGGATTTACTGGTGCTTTCTGGGACTGCTTTTTGGAGGAGGTGTTGGTTTGGGAAGACAGGAGAAAGTGAAATTTTACATTATTTTTTTCCCTGTTTGGTTATTTCTCCCCCAGTATCCAAGAATTATGGTGATCCCACACATGGAGAGGGAGAGGGACTGGCAGCAGGAAAGTGCTTGTGGTTTTTGTCATTATTGGGGTGGGTTATATCATTATTGGGGTGAGTTTTATCATTGTTGGGGTTTTCCCCTTTATTTTTGGGTTCTCAAATATCAACTGTCAAGGCCCCCAAAGCTGTTTGCAAGTAGGGCTCAGGCTGTGCCAGAGGGGCCAAGGGGACACCAACCCACATGGAAACAGCAGGAAATGAGCAGGACACAGAAAATATCCCACAAACTCACCCAAAGCACCTGAGACATTCCAAACCAAGACAAAATGACCCCGTTTCCAACAGCATCTGCCAGGGGAAATTCGCTCCTGTGTGGAGGAAGCAGCACAGGAGGGAGTCCCAGCCCTGGCAGATCTCCATCATCCCTCTCAAATCCATCCTTCTGGGCCAGCAGGTGGGAATTAACCAAGCTTTTGTGGACTTGAGGAGCTCAGAGGGTTTGGGTTGAGCTCGTCTGGCTCAGCACAGCCCTCACCAAAGGCCAGCAATGAAAAGCAGAAGGAAAAAGGAACCAAAGCAAAAGAAACAAAGAGAAATCTGCACATTTCCAGTGTATAAACAGCACCCATCTCTGGGATGGCCTCTAGAATGGGAATAAAAGCAAAGGAAAATAGGAAATGGTGGAGCTGATGTGTCTGGGACTGTTCACAGGCTGTGAGGTGGGAGGACAAAGGGCTGGGAGAAATGATCAAGAAACTCCAGCCAGAGGCTTCATCCAAAGATCCAGAGCTGCTTCCCATGGCTCACCCTTCCTAACCTTTAACAACCCCCCAAAAATCCCTGGGAACACACAGGCTCGGCTTGGAAACCTGGAATAAGCACAGAGGATGAGGAATTTAGCCTGGCAGGAGGATGGGGTTGTAGCCAAACCTGCAATTCCTCGTATTGTAGGGAAATTTTATCCCATTTTTTTTCTATTTCAGCTGGAGCATCCAAGCAAAGCAGGAGGGATGTCCTGGGACACCCAGGGGCAGGAGCTGGCATGTCTGGGAGTCCTTTGTGAGGGTGGAAGGGGGATTTAAATGACCCATGATGGGCAAGATCTGGGCACTTTGCAGCAACCCTGAACATCCCAAAAAACCCCTCTGATTGCTGGAATCCAGCCCTACCTCTTGGGATGCTCTTGACCAGCTTCTCCCTGTGCCCTCACACCCCTCCTGGCTCCTGTCCAGCTGCCCAGCCTTGGCTCAGGCTGGATCTTTCCCAGAGCCTCACCTCGGGGGGTCTCATTCATGATATCCCAATTTTCCTTTCCTCCCTCCAGCTTGGGCAGGCTGCCTCCATCCTCCTCTTCCTCCTCCCTGCCTGCCCAGGGAGGTGAGCCCAAATTCCACTTCTCAGTGGGCAAAGTTTCCTTTCCTCCTTTGGGGTTCCCTTCACCTTCCTTTCATCCCCTCTTCCCTCCTTTCCCTCCATCCCACCCTTTCCTTCGGACAACCCGCAGCACCTGAGGGTAACAACCTCCTTTCCTGGGCCCCCCCTCTGCTTCCACCCCTTGGCAGGAGCTCCCTCCTGCCCTTCCCATTTCCCCTCCAACAACACCTTTTATAAGGACACAGCAATTCTGGGGCTGACTTTTCCTAAAATGGTCAGTTTTAGGATACAGAGGTGCTGGGTCCCCCCAGCTCCAGAGAGGAAGGAGGAGAGCCCAGCACCTCTGGGCATCACTTTGGGATTGGGGTCCCCTGCAGCTCTGCCCCTGTGTGTGGGGGTTTGGGCCTGAATATTCTGCCTATTTTACACAGATTCCTGATCCATTGGGATCAGGCAAGAATCACTCCACAGCACCTCTGGAAACGCTGTGCCCCCCTGATTCCCAGAGCTGCCCCACAGGCCTCTGCCATGAACTCTGTGCCCCAAAGACACAGACAAAGCACACACAGAGAAGGGATTTTGGTAAAGTACAAAATGCTGCCTTTACATGAAAACACCCAGGGGAGTGAAGGGTTCCCTCGGGCAGCCAAATCTGCAGGGATCTGGCTTTGGGATTGTATTGGGATATGGGAACAACCTCTGACCCTCCAACTCCCACCCAGCACACCCAAGGGTGATGGGACCTTGTGCTCAGCATGCCCAGAGCATCCCAGGGAGCACTGGAGTGACCCCTCCAGAGCAAAGCAGCTGCAGGAAGGGTTTGGAGGCCAGAGGGAGTAGCTGTCCCGGGGCTGATCCCACAGCCACCCCTGGTGACACTGGCAGTGCTCCATGTCACTCGCACCCTGACAGGATTGGTGGGAGCAGCAGCCCAAGGGCCATGAAGAGCCCATTTGCAGGGACAATTTCCTTTCTGCTGTGCCCACACACGGCCATAAAGACAGAGTTGCTTGAAATAGGAAGGAAAAAACATTTCCCTTTGGGTTTTGAACTTTTTCCTGATTTTTTCCCCGCAATTAACTTGCATAATTTCCATTTACCACATTGAAACATGGGAATTTCTCGCCTTTCCCCCTCCCAAAAATTTTTTTCTGTAAGCACTGAAGTGTTCCTTGAGCAAAAGGAGTGATTTGGAAATTGCAAAAAGACATTTTGAGAGGATTTGTGCAGCCAAACATAAAAAAAAGCAGAGATTTCAACCAGCATTATCAGCACAGCATGTGGGGCTGGAAACATGAGTGGCACCCCCAGCCAGCAGCAACAGGAGCCACTCTGGAGTTCATTTTCCTTCCCATCCCAGTCCCAGCATTCCAATTCTCCAGTGGGGTCTACATAAAGTAATTCCTCTTTTTCTCTTTTTCCTCCCTGGGATAAAACTCTCTGCTGGCAGAACAGAAACAAACACACACAATATTGCAATACTGAGACCATCTTAGAGCTTAAGACTATTTAGAAAAAAAAAAACAAAAACAAAAACAAAAACAAAACCAAAAAACAAATACTGGCACAAAATTTAATTAAAAAAAACTTAAAAAAAAATAAAAAAAAGTCTTGATCCCTCTTAGGAAAAATTCTATCTCTCATAGAAAAGAAGACACTGGACAGAAAGGTGATGGAACAAGAACAACAGTTCTTGGCTTTTTCCTATATTGCCCCTCCCCAAAGCAAGAATATTCATCCATTTTGGTTTTCCAAAAGAAAAAAGTTTAAATTCCTCAACTCCTCAGGAATATTGTCATTTCTGACCTGTCAGTTTGTGTGGGAGCAACCAAAGGGATCCATTCGATCGCGTTTTTTCCTGAACAACCAAGGCTGGGGAGGGGATTGTTGGCTTTTTTTTTTAAAGTGAGCTACATCTTTCTGGCTTCCTTAAAACTCAGAATTTTCCCCCAGAAAAGCCTGTCTTGGGAGCTTTCAGGAAATCAAGCAAAAAAGCCCATCCTTCCCAAAAGCTTTCCTCTTCCTCCCCCCCTCTCCCTCAAAGCCTCCAATCCGCGTGGCCCTGGAACAAAATAAACAAGCAGAAGAACAGCGAAGAATCAGTAAAAACAAAAAACAAAAAAAAAAAGACCCAGCGAACACAAGTCCCGCGGGCTGTCCCCCGTGTCCCCGTCACTCGTCGGCGTCGGGTTTGACGTCGAGCATGGCGTGCAGCTCCTCGGGGCTGTAGCCCAGCAGGCTCTGCAGGTCGCAGACGAAGCGGTACACGTAGCGCTTCCCGGCCGTCTTGTGGATGATGTTCTTGTCGTAGTAATAGCGCAGCCCCCGGCTCAGCTTCTCGTAGTTCATCTTGGGCTTGTTTTTCCTTTTGCCCCATCGCCGGGCCACCTGCAGGGAGGAGGGGAAAGGTCAGGCTGGATGGGTTGGGACATCCCCATCNGCCTGAGGCTGGGTTTGGCTGAAGTCATGGAGAAGTTTTGAAATGCTTATCTCTTCCTTGGGCTTGTGTTGCAATCCAAGGTAGAGGAGAAGCTCTGGAGCTAAAATCTCTTTGATGAGTAACTTCCAAATGTGGCCATGCCCCAAACATTGCACTTAGCCATAGGCAAGGTGCTTTGGGAGAGATCCTGCCATGGTTTAAACCCAGCTTGCAATAGATCACTAATAATAACAGCAATTATAATGAGACAGCCAGAGGAGAGAGGAAATTATTTATCCCACAGGGAATTGCACAGGCTGAATTAACTGGGGTAATCCCCATGCTGACAGCACTGAGCAAAAAAAAAAAAAGCTTCAAGCAGGGAAAAAATGAGTTATGGACTCAGAAAAAGGGATGGAGCCCAGGCTGTTTCCAGGAATGACAATGGATGCTGTCTGAGCTGTGGCTGTGGGATAACCCACGGAGGGAAGGGAGGACTGCTCCCCTTCTCTACAAAGTTTAAAATGACTCAAAAGCTGCTGGGGAGGAGGAAATGAGAGAGTTGGCTCCAGGACACTGGAATTGGCGTGTCCCATCCAGCCCTTCCCAAATAGTTTCCCTCCTGTTATCCCTGTGGAACTGCTCCAGGGGTTTGTCAGTGCCAAGCCTGGGGGTTATCACAGCCACAGGCAGGGCAAGGCAGGGAGCTCCTGCTCATTCTGCTGGAAATGGGAAGGACTAGGCAGGGAAAGGCTCCAGCCCATCACTCCTCTGGAGCCTGCCAAGATGTTGACTCCACAGCCACGCTCTCCAGTGGGGATGGAGCCGGATTATCCAGGCCAAAATGAGGGAGGAAATTCAGATGATGCCTTGTTGAAAGAGAAGAGTGAAAAGCCTGGCCTGAAGTGCCACCACATCTCCAGGCTCAGGTTTATTTATAGCAGTGAGCTCTAAATGCAGAGGAAACACTGGGAGAAAGGTTTAGTGGCTGCCTGAGGCCTTCCACAGGTGAATTCCCAAGGGGATGAGTTCTCTTGGCCCATCTGACCTTACACCAACTCCTCACACACAGCCAAGGAGCATCCAACACCCAAACCAAGTTAACAGAGACACAACCCAATGAGTCCAAGGCCAGGTCCACACCCTCCCATTGATTTCTCTCCTGCCCAACTGAAAAGTAAGGACTTTTAGTTGATTCCTGCCCCAAAATAAGAGGGGACAGAAATTCATCAGCTGGGTGCTGGGTTCTTGGGCGAGGAACTGCCCTCAAAACACCCCTGGGCTACCCTGACCCTGCAGGATCTTTGGAGGTTCCAGCCTCACTAACCCTGAGGCAATGGCCAGTGCCATTCCTGTTTGGTTGCCAGCTGGTAGGGAGAGGTGTTGGGAAACCCAGGAATTCTTGCCCTGTCTCCAGCAAGCAAGGTATGGCTCCTGCCACTGCCCCCCAGGGCTGCTCTGCTAGGTATTTTGGGATTTCCAAGGAAGTGGTGTCATCCTTGGAACAGGGATTCCCAAGGTCTATTCCCAGCTGCCTGCAGGACAGGCGTAAAACCCCGAATTCCTCTCTCTGGACAGGCAATTATGTGAGGAATGTGTTTATGCAGGGCTCCAGGCATGTCCCAGCTCCTGTAAACACCCCCTCCCTGCCCGAGGGGGAGGCAGCCGAGCCTGGCAGATGTGGCACACTGGAGATGGCAGCGAGGTGGCAGGAGCCAAACCCCAGCACATGCCCAGGCCTGTGCCCCAAATCAGTGCTGGCAGGGAGGAGAACAGAGCAGGGAGCAGTGCTGGAGGTCAGGGCATCATCTGTGCAGCTGTAATTAGTGCTGGGAGGCAGATCTTCACAAATGAGCCGCTCTGCAGCCAGCAAGGAGCAGGGAATAACTTCCCATAGGATTTCAAGGTGGCTCATGCAGCAACGCCACTCCCCCCAATGTCACAGGGAAAACAGGAAGCTCCCAGGCTTGTCCCTGCACCCCAAACCTCCTCATCCACAGGAGCTGGGACCAGAGCCCATTTTCCATCCCTTCTGCTCCAAGCCTTCCCCTCATCCCAGCCAGGGCTGGAAATCCCCATCAGGATGGCAGGTTGGGATCACTACATCACAAGCACACACAGCCAGGCTGTCCCGAGGCCAGTGGGTGCATCCCACCACAGGATCTGCTGCCTTGCTTATCCCAAATAACCACCTGTTCCCACAGCCTGGGTTGGGATGCAGCTCCAAGTGTGATGTGGAGGGGCACAAGGCAGTTTTTATGTCACTGCTCTCTCCACACACATCCAGGGGCTTCCCAGAGCAGACCCAGCCCTGGCTCCACAAAAGACAAGGGGAGGACTCAGAGGGGAGGGGTTGTCCTCCCACCCCGCCACGACCTCCTGCACCCACAGGGCTGCTAAAAATAGCACCCACAATGGGACCCCTGTCTGGCCCTGGTGGCACTGAACAGGGTCCTTCTGCAGGGACTGTCACACCACAGGAATTCTGTGGCGTCAGGGGGAAAATATTCCTCCAGAGCCGGCTGACAGCCAGAACTGTGGGAACTGGGAACTGCTGCCCCAGTGGGGCTTCCTCAGCACCAGGCCCTGGTGGTGTCCCCAGAGAGCAGGATTTGGTGCCACACCATCCCTGTGCCATCCCTCCTTGGCCAGGACAGGTCCCCACCTCCTTCCCAAGCACTGGGACACCAAACTCTGCTGGATGGGGCTGCTCCAGTGGCACAGTGACGCGGCACCGCCCGGCTGGGGCAGACGGGCACCACACAGGGAGGGCACAGCCCCTGCCCCAGCACCTCTCTTGGGACGGTTTTACACATCCACCCCTCCCAACGGCCTCTGTTTTGTTTCTCTTGGTTCAAACGAGACATGAAGACAAAAAAAACCCCCACCTACCAACCCCCCAGCGAGGCACCTTTGCCTGGTGCTCTGCGGTTTGTGGTTCCAACCCCACAAAACAATCAGCCCT
Organism: Trochalopteron elliotii; assembly: GCA_024734555.1. Classification (NCBI taxonomy): domain Eukaryota; kingdom Metazoa; phylum Chordata; class Aves; order Passeriformes; family Leiothrichidae; genus Trochalopteron; species Trochalopteron elliotii. Next base: position 168,336 of record JANPWX010000415.1, read on the forward strand.
GGCAACGTCTCCAAAACAGCTCCTGCCCCACTCACCTGCCCACCCTGCCCACCCCCTTTGATGGCACCACGGTCCCCAAGTCCCCCAAAGTGTTGGGAGTGCTGGTCCCTGTCACTCCTTTGTCAGAGCAGTTCCCACAGCTCCTCCCCAGCTCCTGCCCAGGCTGCTGCAGGCATCAGACACTGCAGAGCCTGATGATCCACTGGAGGAGCTTGGATAGGTGTGGAAAAGCAGGAAAAGACCCAGGAAAACCCTTCCTTAGGGAGTGATATGGCCATGATTACAGGCAGCAGAGCAGCCAGGGGAACAGTCCAGGCCAGAGCTGCCTCTCTGCTGCAGCTCCTCTCCTCTCAAGGAGGTGTTTGGGAGGGCTGATCTCAGAATCTCACGAGTGGGAAGAGAGCAACACAGATCATCGACTCCAACCCCTGGCCCTGCACGGGAGAACCCCAATAATCCCACCCTGTGCCTGAGAGTGTTGTCAGAGGCTGACTCCAGGGGCACCTGGCAAAGCTCCAGGGGTTTTGTGAGCTCCACATCCCCCTGCCGATGGTCCTGCAGCCACAAGCTGCTGAGCAGCACCAGCTGGGTGTCTGGAGGAGGCAGCCAGAGCTGCTGCCCCCCCCTCACCCCCAGCCCGGGCTGGAGGAGCCCTGGGGGGAACTGAGCTCGGCCACGGTTGGGCAGCGGCGCGTGGGGCCGGGTTTGCTCTCGTTTGCACGTCTGGCAGGTGGGGCAGGAGCCACTGAAGCAGCCCTGGCCCCACCCTCGTGTGCCCACCCTGGGGAGGCCAGAAGGGCACTGAGACCATCGGGCCCTGCCTGAGGCAAAAGAAGGCAGGAGCTGCTGCATGGTCATCCTGAAGTCACCTGCAAGGGCAGTGAAGGCCGTGAGCCAGGAGGGGCAGGGTGACACCATCCCCTGCTCCCAGCAGGCCCAGAGGAGCTGCTGTGCACAGGGAGGGGTCCCTGCATTCCCAAACCCCCATGCCATGGCTGCAGATGCCCACACAGACACTCTGCTCCAGCAGGGCAGGCAGGGACGATGCTGCTGCTTTCAGGAATGCCCTTGTACAGGCTGGGGAGGGCAAGGACAGCCAGACCACTGCAGTGTGGCAGGAAAGGGGACAGCAAGGCAGCTGCTGGCAGGTTTTTGGGTGCTGATGACCACAGCACAGGGGGGATCTCACCTGTGGAAGCTTCAGAGCAGCAGCACAGCAGCAGGGGGAGGGGCAGCAGCACCTGAACTGTCCTGAAAGGGACTCACTTTCCTTGAGACTGCCTCGACTTGCAAAACAGCAGTTGGTTCTTTCACTGCTGGGTCACAGATAAGCATCGCTGACAAACAGAGGCTGGGGAGGCTCCAGGCTGTGCAGCACAGCCAGCTCACACTGCACGGGGGCTGAGAGGCACATTTGGGCCCCATGACACAGCCCTGTGGGTGCTGATAGTGAAGGTCAGGGCCGGGTCTGGCCCGGGCAGGCCCAGCTCGGTGGAGAGAGGTGGGATAACGTCTGTGAAGGAGGCTGTTCCTGCACTGCCTCCTGAATTCCCAATGCCCAGCAGGATAATGAGGATGCCATCACTCTGAGAGGGACACTCCGGTCATGGGTGACACCAGCTGGAAGGGGCATTAACTCTTTAAGTGCTGGGACTGGCTTTAAAGGGGTCAGCACTGCCCTAAGCAGGCCCAGGGCAGAGGACAGGCAGCAGCACCCACACAACCCCAGCCCCGCATCTGTGGGCTCAGGGCTTGGTATGCACTCACCCCACCTCTCCCATCCCTCTCCCCTCCCCTCTGGAACACGAGGGATGGCCCTGCTGTGTGCTCAGTGATGTGGAGCAGCAGCTCCAGGCTGTGGCAACACTGACACCGTGGATGGAAAGCCCCAGGGTGTCAGTCCTGCCCACCACAGAGAAAACAAGCCCCATAACTTGGCTGCCAAGCCACACAGCTGCTCGAGGGAACCCAAAACCAGCTCAGAGCTTCATGAATGGCAAGGTCTGAGCCTCCTGTGGCCCTGCAGCACCAGAGGAGCAGCAGCACGGGCTGCAAACACCAACACAGGGCACAAAGATGCAGCTGAGTTTACCCACGTGGTGCCAGGGCTCCTGCAGGATGCTGGTGGCCATGGGAATCATCAGAGGCTGCAGGATCCAGCCCCAGGGGATGTGGAGGCAGAGCTGAGGTCACTTTAGCCCACCCGAGCTCAGACATTGGAGGCATCTCTGCCCACTCACACCAAACACAGCTCTGCTGCTGAACCAGGGAGCTTAGAATGAGCTCAGTTGAGCCAGTGTGAGGTTTAGCAGTGAAAACACATCCTGAGCCACCCCCTGCCTGGATTCCATGGTTGCACTCTGTGTCATGGCAAAGAAAATAAAATCTGGCTTAACGTAGAATCTCAGAATCAGAGAATCTCCTGAGCTGGAGGGACCCACCAGACTCATACAGCCCAGCTCCTGGCCCTGCACAGACACCCCCAAATCCCACCCTGGGCATCCCTGGCAGTGCTGTCCAAGCTCTCCTGGAGCTCTGGCAGCCTTGGGGCCGTGCCCATTCCCTGGGGAGCCTGGGCAGTGCCCAGCACCCTCTGGGGGAAGAGCCTTTCCCTGATCTCCAGCCTGACCCTGCCCTGGCACAGCTCCAGCCATTCCCTCAGGTAAAATTGAAGCTGACCAAGCTTTGAGTGAGCTCCAAACCCAGGTGTCCAGGGCTGGCCCTCCCTGCAGGGATGGAAACTGAAGTTCACCAACTCCTGAGCAATTACATTTCTCCTTCAAAAAAAAAAAAAAAGATAAGAAAATTGCATCAACCTCTCTGTGAGCAACCATGGCAACTTGTTAAAATAGGTCAAGATGTGGGGGCAGATAAGGCAGCTCTGAAAGGCCTCTGGAGCTGGGTGAAGAACACATCAAACGCAAACGGAGCTTCCGCCAAAATGCACCTTCTCACCCCCGAGCACGCCTGGGGCAGATACCATCAGAGATGTCACCTCCCTGGGCACCACAGAAACAGGGCCTGCAGCAGAACCTCAGCAAGACTGTCAGGTCCTTAAAGAGCACAGAAAGCTCTGGGGATGAGGGATGAGATGTCCCTCTTCACCCTGCCAGGCCTAGCGGGGCCACCTTGGTGTGTCCTCAAGGGGGAAATGGAACCCCAAGGTCTGGGTGTTTTGGGTTCCTGGGCTGGCAGAGCCCTGCTCTGCTCCTTGGGAGGCTCCACCTCCTCAGCAGAGCTACAGGCAGAGCCCAGACTCTGAGTTCCTCTGCTCTGGCTGCCAGACAGAACTTCCTCCACTGAGTAAAGTAAGAGTAGAGCACAGCAATGCACAAAAAGGCCTGAGCTCTGCCTGAGTCCCCACTCTGAGCTCAGCTGGCCCAGGCCAGACCTCCAGCATGTCCCAGTGGGCAGCCTGAGTGGGGTATTTCACCCTGACACAAACCCAGAGAGTGGAAAGTGCCCAGTCCTCCTCCAGTTTGAAACCCAACACGTTCTACTCACTGTCCCCAGGACCTGCTCTCACAGTGACTCAGCTCCAGCTCCCTTTGCTTGGAACACCCAGTGCTGAAGGTCTGGGGGCTTTAAAATGGCTCAGAGGACATCTCTGGAGTTACTGCCTGCCAGGATCACCTGTCCAGGGACCTTTCCCAATGGCAAAGGCTGCCTCTGCTGGCTGGAGCACTGAATATTGCTCAGCAGCCTTCGGAGCAGGCAAACAGAGCTCCAGGTCAAGCATTTCCCAGTGATTCCACGTTTTCCTCTCCACATTTAAAGCCTCTTAAGTGAAGCAATGCAAAAATAAATTTAAAAAATCAGGTGTTCCCACTTATTGATCCCACCAAAGTGCCTGGGCCAAGGGATTCTCCTCCCAGCTCCAAGAGGGATTGGAAGTGAGGCGAGGGAAAATGTTACACAGAGGAAAGCTTTTGGAATTGTGCTCTGGCACTGCATGAACCCAAGTCTCCCCTTCCCGAAGGCACAGCTCCAAGGACAGCCTTTGGGGTGCTAATATTCCTTGGAAAAACACAGGGCCCAGCTGCTGACTTCAGCTCCTCGCCTTTCTCCGGGGGTGGTTCTTTTGCACTCTTTTCCATGAGCTCCAGCAAACGTGGAGGGAAATATCCAGCTTGGAAAAGAATGCTCCTGATTTTGCCAGCACCTTGGTGCCTCAGTTTCCCCAGCTGTCCAAATGCATCCCGAGCTCCTGCATACCCAAAGCACTTCCAGGTGCTGTAGAGAAAGGCATTGTCAGGAGAAAATAGGAATAAAAATAGGAATAAAAATAGGAATAAAAATAGGAATAAAGAGAGCAACTTCTGCTCAGTGGTCTGTTTTCTCAGGAACAGCAATTTCCATGGCACAGCAGAGAATGAGCCCTGGGTCACAGACCCTTCTCTGCCTCCCCACCACACTCCCAAGCCCCAATCCATTCAGGAGTGCAGAACACACTCATATTTTGTATGGACCTGGTAGAGTGTCATTCAGCAGGAAGGGCTGAGCTCTCTTTCTAACTAAAGCTATAGCAACAAACCACTTCCTTTTTTACACTCCTAAAATTATCTCCCCACCTTTCCTCCCTCGTGCACCTCTCCCCACCCTCACAAAGGCTGGGTGTCAGCCCCAGATGAGCCGTGCGTGGGAGGAGACCCAGGGACAGTCACATCTCGGGATCTGCTCTCAACCTGGGGATGATCTTTATCAGCACAACCTCTTTCCACCAGCTGCTGCCAGCTGGGGCAGGACAGATCTGAATGTGCAGAGCCAGGGGAGCTGGCACAAGGCTGCCCCAGAGTTTTCCTCAGAGCACAGGGAAAAGCCATGGCACAGAAGGGCTGGAAAGGATTAGCTCAGCTTTAGCTGGAAGTCCCGTCCCACCAAGTTTCTCTCCTTGGAGATGCCAGATTGCTGAAGGGTTGTCATAAAGAGCCAGAGTTTCCGTGGCCTACCACCTTCTCATCTCTCCCAGAGCAGGGAATGGAAAATGTTTGGGATGGCTCTGGCAGCCCCACCCCTGCCTCACACCAAGGTACAGAGCACAGCAGGGCCCCCTCTGTGTCAGAGGGGAGAGGAGCCATCCCCAGCACACACAGCAGTGCTGGACATGGGGCTGCTCCTGCCCTGGGGGGAAACATAACCAGGATGCCCCCAGTCACCACCACAGGGGCTGGGGGCTCTGCAGCACCTCGTGTGCAGGAACCAAACCAGACCCAGCCATAGCCATCCTGGGGCAAATGGAGAACAGGGCACTGAGTGCCCTGTGCTCAGCCAGGTGCCACACCCCCCATGAGGAGTGGGATATGTGGGATGCCCATGCTGGAAGGAGACACAGCCCTGGGCTGACCCCAAACACCCCCCAAAACCCTCCCTCCTCACACCCCTGCATCAACCACACCGAGCTGGGGCAGCCCAGAGCACCCCAAGGCTCTAACCCAGGGGACGGGGGGGAGCACCCCGAGGGGCTGGGGGGCACAGAGGGGCTCCCCAGGATCACTCCCTACCTGTGTATCCAGCCAGGGCAGCAGCAGGGATGACAGGCTTGTCCTTGTTGATGTCGGCCCGGTCCCGCACATAGTCCTTGAAGGTGCCCTTGGGCTTGTGGCTGGGCAGGGTGGCAGGGTAGTCCTCGGAGTCGAAGCTGTCATAGGAGGGGACACGCTGCAGGCTCTGGAAGGAGGACTGGCTGCTCCACGACTGCGTCAGGCGGTCACAGCTGTCGTAGCTCTCGATGCTCTCGAAGGAGTCCTGGCCCCCCAGCTTACCTGGAGGGGGCACAGCAGGTGAGACGGGCCTGGCCAGCACAGGAGGTTTCAGCTGGGCAGCACAGGATGCTGCACCTGACCAGCACAGGATGCTGCACCTGACCAGCACAGGGTGCTGCACCACCTGGCTGGCACAGGAAATTTTACCTGGCCAGCACAGGGTGTTTCACCTGGGCAGCACAGGAGGTTTCACCTGGGCAGCACAGGAAGTTTCACCTGGGCAGCACAGGATGCTTCACCTGGCCAGCACAGGTGATTTCACCTGACCAGCACAGGATGCTTCACCTGGGCAGCACAGGGTGCTGCACCACCTGGCTGGCACAGGAAATTTTACCTGGCCAGCACAGGGTGTTTCACCTGGGCAGCACACGTGGTTTCACCTGGGCAGCACAGGATGCTTCACCTGGCTGGCACAGGAGACTTTACCTGGGCAGCACAGGAGGTTTCACCTGGACAGCACAGGATGCTTCCCCTGGCCAGCACAGGATGCTGCCTTACCTGGCTGGCACAGGATCCTTCACCTGGCTGGCACAGGATGTTTCACCTGGGCAGCAGAGGAGGTTTCATCTGGCTGGCACAGGATGCTGCACCTATGTAACCCAGACCTGCAGTACTTTTACCTTTGCCCTTCAGAGCAGGGCTGAGCCCTGGAAAACTTCAGGCAGAAGAGCAAGGCAGAGAGAGACAGGGGAAAAACCCAAATCTGGCCTCTCGACCCAAGACTGGTGCCTGGGGCTGACTAGAAATGGTCCCTCATTTCCAAAAGGCAATGTCAGAGATATAATTCACTTTAGATACTCAAGGCTGAGCTCAGGAGCCTCAACATGGGCATTCCAGGACCTCTTTATTCAGAGGGTGGGGAGGCCCTGGCACAGGGCACCCAGAGCAGCTGTGGCTGCCCCTGGATCCCTGGGAGTGTCCAAGGCCAGGCTGGACAGGGCTTGGAGCAACCTGGGACAGTGGAAGGTGTCCCTGCCCATGGCAGGGGGTGGAACCAACTTTAAGGTCCCTCCCAAGCCAAACCTTCCTATGACTCTTTGATTTCTGTGATTCTCTTGCTGCTGAAGGATATTAGAGGTCTCCAATACATCCCCCATTACATCTGCCAGCCCTATTCAAACACTGCTCAGGCACACCCAGCTCCTTTAATTTTGATGTTTCTTCCCAAAGTACACAGCAGCCTTTTGCTGCCATCTGTTCCAGCCAGCCCCAAATCCCCAGCCAGCAGCAGGTTTGGTGGAGGAGGAGAGCCAATGGCTGAGAGCTCCAAGAGCTTTTCCCAGCTCTGGTAAGGTGAGCACAGCTGGTTTGTGTCAAAGTCACTCTCTGGGGTATTTTTAGTCAAAGCCAGAACATGAGAGGCCAGATCCTCAGCAGTGCTGATTTACACCCCCCAGAGCCAGCCCGTGCAGCCTCTGTACTGAAACAGAGCTAAAAAAGGACCCAAAGAACAAACTGAAATTGCTGCCTCTGATCTCCCTACGCTGCCGATTGCTCAACATCTTTCCTGACAAGCTACGAGCGTAACAGGATCATTCAAGTTCACTAATTTCCCAAACCCAGCTAAAAACAGCTGCTGGGATTGTGCAAGAGCTCCTGGAGAAATTTCCATTGGCAGAGCTACCCCACAGCCTGGGCCCAGAGAGCAAATCCCAGGGGAAGGGGAACGTGGAAAGGCGCTGGCACACATCCCCAAATATTTGTTGTGTTGTAGTTTGAAGAGCACTTGCTGTGAGAAGACTCAACTACTGCAGGCCCTGCCCTGATTTCTGGCCTGCAGTCACTGGGATCCATTGGCTTCATTCTGCTGGGACAGCCCTGTTTCAAGCCCTTTTCTATTTTCTTTTCGTTCTTTGAGGATTTCACACTCCAGTCCTTCCCTGAATCCTGCTAAGGGGAACACAACACTGCTCTGTGTGTGTGTACCTTAATTGGCATAACCAATTCCCTGAGCAGTCCTGCAGCACAGGCTCATTTAGAAAAGGAATTCAAATCTGACAGAGATGTGATTTGTGTCAATCCATTGCAAATTCACCTAAGTTCCACCTAGCTGGAACAATCACGCCCTGCACTTACTCAGGAGAAGCTTAACTGAGTTTGGCAGCTCCACTTCTCAACCAGACACCCTCACTGGACAGGGCAGAGAGAAACAACTCCTGTGGAACCCCAAAATTTCCTCCTAAAGGCCCCACAGAAGGTGGCTGTCTGGAAAACCTTCACCCTGAGGTGATGCTGAAGGGCTTGACTTTGTGTCAGGCTAACCTTGTAAGACAGAGCAAGGTAAAGAGGGACATAAATATAAATTAACCAGGCTCTGCTTTATATTAAGGCTTTCCCCCACCCCTGGGAGGATTTGAGTCCCCCAAAGGCCCTTCATGGCTGAAATGCAGCACTGGTGTGAGCACAGCCTCTTGCAGTCAGTGCTCAAGTTGCTACCAGCAGCACCCAGGGCTCTCTCTTCCCTCCCCTGAAACCATTTTTAGGTTTGCCACTGAGAACAGGCTCAAGGTACAGTTGCAAAAGCCTTCCTGAGCCATTGCACTGTGAGAATGATGAAATCACCTGTGTTAAAGAAAAGGTCAAGAAAAAGGAAAGACACTGATGAAACTTAGGCAGAAAAACAACCCCAAAAAGAGAAGTTTACCCAAAATTAAAACCCGGCTGCCCTTCTGTCTCAGGTCACCTCTCTCAGAAGGAGAGGCGGTAACACGAATAACAACTTTCCTGTAATTACAGGGAAGAGTAATTGGAAAAAGAGTGAGAAAGTTCAGATGAGCTGCACGTGCATTGCAGCCCTGGAAAGCAGCTCTGGCTTCTCTGGGAAGGCAGCTCATCCTCAGCTCTCTGGATAAATGGGTTTATCTGCTCCACATCAAACCTGGCTCACAGCAACACGTCACTGTAATGAATTCTGGGCCTGGGGACACCTGGATTCCATTCAGGGGATGGCAGGTGGGTCACATCTCTTCCCTGTGCCTCAGGTTCCCTACATGGAATCCAGAGATAATGATCCCACTTGTGAGGGACTTTGAGCTCTGTGGATTAAACTTTTTGCTTTGAGCAGAGACAGAGGCACATCCCCAGCCTGGCATCACTGATGTGATCACAAAGCAATCAGACGTGTGGGCTCCACGTGTTCCCAGCCTCATAGGATTAATTGGGAAGGTATTTGGGCTCAGATCCTCCAAAGTGTTCAGGTGTTTAAATCCCACCATCTCAAACAGGAATCATGTACCTGTAACTCTTTGGAGAGGATCATTCAGGGGGTCCTTTAGCTCTGCTGCTGCCTCAGCCCCTGACATCTCCACCTCGTAACAAAGCTCAGGAATTGGCTGCAGCAGAATATTTCAAACAAGCAGCCATCAAATCCCTGGACATAATGGATAAAGACTTTGGATCACAGAGTGCAAAACTCTTCAGAGCCTTGAGCAGCAATTCCTGATGACAACTTGTGAAGAATTTGTGGGGCTTTGCCTGGGCTGCTGAAAAATGTGTTTTCTGCAAGCACCCAGCAGTTTGTCCTCCCTGATAACATGAAAGTTCAGTTCAGTTGCACTCAGGTTTGACATCAAAGCCGTTCCTGCAGATGATGTAAAAACAGGCAGCAGGGGAGAGGAAAGAAAGACTTTCCTGGAGTTTTCCCTGGAGAGAAGGGCAGGTGTAGCAGAATTTCTTAGAGAAGGTGAACATGACTTGTGTTTGGACTGTAGTTGAACCACCCAGCCTGGGCCCATCTTGAGGCCTGTGAAGCCTGTGGCACAGGTAGAAAATCCCTGCCAAATTTGTGGCATGGTTAAAAATTAGAGCTTAAGGTGTTAACAAGGGATAGTGGGTTTTGTAGCAGTTAACAAGTATAGTAATTAGTGTGAACACTTTAGCTGCCTTAAGAATAAGATAAACAATATATGTTTACATTCTTTTCTGTGCTGTGTGCCAATGAAAAGCCACCTGTAAAGGTAAACTATGTAGAAGTGTATATAACCTGCCATTTTAGCTGAAATAAACAGAGAAACGTAGCATTAACCATACTGGTCAGATCTGCGTTTGCTCTTGTCCAACTTCCCATTATTTTTCGGGTTCCCTTGCTTCAGGCAGGGAGGGCTCAAAGCCACCAGGGAATCCAGCTGGGAGAGGGTTGTGTTAGCACTGGTGTCCCCAGAGCCACTCCCAGGGGACAGAAGGTGAGAACAGCAGCAACCCAAGCCAGCCCCGTGTTTAGGCCCAGCTTTACCTCTGCTGGCACGGCCCATGCACATGTTGTCAGGGGTCACCACCTCCTGCTTGATGGAGAAGTAATCAGTCTGCAGCGAGTCCTGCGGCGGCTCCCGCAGCAGCACCGAGGGGTAATCGCTCTCGTACTTGAGGGACAGCAGCTCCTCCGAGCTGATGGGGTGCAGGGTCTGGTAGGACTCGGTGATGAAGCTGGGCTCGGAGAACTCGGAGGGGGGCACGCACTGGGCGTGCTCGATGCCATAACCTGGGGGCACAACAGGAGTTAAACCCTGCCAAAAAACAGCCCCGAGGGGCCAGAGCGTCCTCCACCCTCACCCTCGGGCACTGCTGTGGGTAAAGGGTTCCAGAAGTTGCAGAGATGGGGTGTAAAAAATGCGGCAGTTTAGCAAAATTGCTAAATACAGGGGCTGTAGGGAAAGGCATTGTCAGGAGAAAATAGGAATTCAAAATAAAGGAATAAAAATGGGAATAAAAACAGCAATCTGTGCTCAGTGGTCTCTTTTCTCAGGAACATCAATTTCCATGGCACAGCAGAGAATGAGCCCTGGGTCACAGATCCTTCTCTGCCTCCCCACCATAGGGAACCATCCTCAAGGTGCATTGCACCCAACTCCTCCCAGGGGAGCTGCCAGAGGGAAAAGCTGGAAAATCCTGGGGAGTGGAGTCTCAGCAAAAGAGCAAAAGGGCAAAAATATTTCATTGCTCATTGGGAAAGGTGAGTCCCTTCCAGAGCTGCCTCTCCCCAGTGCCAGAGCCTGGAATCCCAATCCATGGAATCATGGAATCCCAGAATCCCAGAAGGTTTTGGATTGGAAGGGAACTCAAAGCTCATCCAATCCCACCCCTGCCATGGGCAGGGACACCTTCCACTGTCCCAGGGTGCTCCAAGCCCTGTCCAACCTGGCCTGGGACACTCCCAGGGATGTAGAGTCCACAACCTCTCTGGGTACCCTGTGCCGGGGCCTCCTCACCCTCACAGCGAAGGACTTCTCCCTCACACCTCATCTAAATCTCTCCTCTTCAGGTCAGTTGGGCTTTTTACTGATTCATGAAATACCTCCCAAATTTTCAGTGCCCTTAAGGAATATCTCCAAAGCAATGGCAGTGGGAAGTGCAGGAGTGCAGGTGGAGACCCATCCTTTTCCTTGCTAGGCTTCTCCCTGGCAATACAGAATTATGCCTTCTTCCCCCCTTACATCCCTTTTTTAAAAGGTTTTTCACAATTCCTAACCCTCAAGTGTGCTGAGGCCACTTTCAGAGTCTGCTGAGCTACAACTTCAAAAACAGTGCTTGAAAAAATCCGATTTTGGCACACAAGGCAGCCACCAAAAAGTACAGAAGGCTTCCAAATCAACCCTAAACCCTTGAAAAAACATCGCCCTTGGCATGGTGCAATCCTATTGTGGTGTGGACAAATCTCTCCTCAAAGGTGCTTCCAGACATGATAGTGGTGATAATTGACACTGCTAATTGAGACTTACTAATGAAGTAGTCTGAAGTGTAGCGGGACTCGGGGTATGTGGTGCTCACTCCGTTGGCTGGGTATGGTTTCACCTCTTCTGCAAAGAGGAAAGGAAGGAAATGTCACCAGTCTGAAGGGACACGGAGCTGTGCAAGACTTGCTGTGACACAGAGAGCCCTGAACTTCCCAAAATCTCCTCGCTGGGTTAAACTGGGACGTTCTGAGCAACACAAATGAATTCAGAGCTGAAATCCCACAGAAACCTGGGGCACGTGGGGTCGTGGGGGAATTCCTGCTGCAGGTATGGCGAGACTTAAACAAAACCAACCCAACCCAAACAGCAACAGCTTTCTCAGTCAGGGCTGCAGGAGGCTCTGAGCCCCCAGCTGCATCATTTCCTTGCTTGCCTCAGGCTTTATCACCTCCATTCTCCTGGGGGTTGCTGAGCACACTTCCATGTGTGAGCTCCTGCAAAAACTCCCCACACAAGGACAGTTGTTTTCCTGGAAAAGCCCTATTTTTAGAACAGCAGTAGGTGTGTATGAGGGAGCGGGTAACCCATCCCAAATCCAGCTCCTCTAACCCCAAATCCATGTGAATTCCCAGCCTGTGCAGCACCTGATGTAGGTAGAACATTCCATGTTCAAACTGCTTTGTCTCACTGTCCCTGACCCCACTCCTGACACAGACTCCTCCAGGTATATATGGTCAAAATGCCACATTCCAGCTTTCCATGGGCATAACTCACTGGCAAAGAGCATGGAGCATGTCAAAGCATGGATTCCCTGCTTCCTGGGGCTTTTTCCAAGCGCTTTACTCCTCCTGGGCTGAGCTGAATTTGCTTTCCCATGCAAAAGCCACCCTGCCCCTACCCTGAGTAGTTACTCCATAAACACCTGGCTCATTCCAGTGTGGCATTCTGGCCAGGGATACTGGGATGGGACATTTTCTTTCCTTTAACCAAAGCAAGCTCTGGGCTGGGATTGTGTCTGGAGGCTCTGGAGAAGCCAAGCACAGATAACGCACGTTCGCCTTTGAGGAGCCTAAATTTGGCCCTCTCCCCTGGGGACTGCAGGCTGGAAAATATTCCCTAACAAAAGGAGGGGTTGTGCAAACACAGAGGACTAATGAGAAATGCTCTGTTCCTCCCTCCACAGTGGCTGCCAAGGGGCAGGGGGTGACCACAGAGCAGGGGAGAACCTTTGGCTGTGCTTAGAGTCAAGTGCAGGGCACTGCTGACTGCTGGTAACTGAGGAGGTTATTTTAGGAAGAATTATGGAAAAAATAAGCCTGAAAATACCTAAATCCATGCAGGGAAAAGGTGCCCGTGTGCTGTTTTTAAACCCTGAGCAGGCTGTGGTATACATGAGTCACACAGTGCTCACAGGGGACAGCGGGGTCACAGCCTGTCCCAGCACGACCCCAGGCCAGCAGCACAGGTGAGAGGCACTTTGGGGTTAAGAACCACTCCCAGCACCAACAGCCCCAGTGATGATGGTGGGGAAGATGGAGAGACAAGCTGGAGCCCTGGCTGAGGCTGGAGACACCTGGATCTCTTCCCACACCACATCCAGGTGCAGAGGGAGACCCCCAGCTCCTCCTGCATGGGCAGAGACGTGGCAGGGACAACTCTGTTCTGTACAACACCAGCACTGCCCAGCTCTGGTCAGGGTTGGAGATGAGCCCCAGGACCTACAGGGAACAGAAACCAGTCCTGGGTGGGGAGGCTGGTTATTTCTTGGAAGCTCTTTGTTACTCACTAAATATCTCACTGGAAATGTGTTCAGAGCCCATCAAAGGAGCACGGGCCCTGCTTGTGCAAGAGTGGCAAAGTCACCAGTGAAACCAAACAGGGAACGGAGATTTCTTGGTTCCCAGGGCAACACCAACAGGGTGAAGACACAGAAATTCAGCTTTATTCATTTTCAGCCTTTCAGAAGAGGAGTTGCAGTAGGCACAAAGCTTTTCAGCTTCTTTGAAAAACTCCTCCCTATCCCAGGCCTTTGTACCATCAATAGTACAGTGTCTGAATACCCACATGTGTCAGTGCTGTCTGAAATTATGATTCCTGCTCTGCCATAAATTTACAGCACCAAGTCCAGCTCCATGTGTGGGGACTCTGCAGGAAGGAGGTGCAAACCCAGCCCTGGTGCCTCAGTCAGTACCTGCAGCACATCCCACCCTCTCTAGTGGGCACAGCCCAAAAAATCACAGAATTACTGAATCCTAGGATGGGCTGGGTTGGAAAGGACCTTGAAGACCACCTATTCCCAACCATGGGCAGGGACAGCAAGGAAGAAGGGCTGTGGGAAGGTGCAAGCAATGGCTTATTGCAAGGAGAAATTGGGCTGACCACAAGGTTTGGCTTTGTTTGGTTAAACTGCTTGGTGTTGATCCAAACACTCCATGAAAAATATGCAAAACAAAAGGGACAGACCAGATTTAGAGCCCAAGAGCAGGAAAACAGCCTGGCCTGCCCAGAGCCCGGGAAGGGCCGTGTTTACCTTCTGCAAACCACAGGTAGCAGTAAAATTAGTAATGGGCAATTAACATCCATTTGTCAATGGTTTCCTGGAAGGAATAACTGTGCTCTCCCTCCCCTTCCTGCCACCAGGGTCAGTAGGACAGCACAGGGGACATTCCAGGAAAGCAAATAGCTCTGCAGAGAAAGGAGCTGGAAAAAGAGTCCAGGTGTGCTGCAGCTCCTGCTTGTGGCTCAGGCAGAGGTACTCAGCTCCTCACCTGCTCCTTAGAAAACATCCCAGTGCTCCTGGGCATCCAGACAGAGAAAATCAACACCCTAAATCAAAGTGTGTGTTCCCAGTCGCTGGAAGTTAATGCCCTTGGATGCTGTCATGCAAGGAATGGCACGGATGGCTTCTCCTCCCAGAAATGCTGCTTTTGGGGACATCAAACACCCTTTTTTTGGGATATGGAACAAAGCAAAACAGCTTGCAATCGCCACTGAGAAATTCGGGTAGGATTTTGGCTGTATTCCTGTACCCAGTTCCAGTGGAGGAAATAGTAAAATTCACAACAGGAGCTGAACAGGCTGAGGAAAAGTACTTTGGAAAATCCCACCATGGATTCCAGGCAGGCAGAGAGTCCCTGCCCACTGGGGATCCCTGCCAAGCAGCCAGCACAAACACTGACTCTGTGAGGCACTGCCAGGATTTGCCTTGTCTGCTGCTGTTGGGATGCCCATTTGGAATCCTGCTGAAAAGCTGGGCTTTGGAAGACGTTTTTCCTGGGGTTAAAGCTCAAGGTGAACACCTCCTGGTCTATGGAAAGCCCCAAAACCAGACTGGCCAGGATGCCAAGAATTGTTCACCCGGGAGACTGCAGGACTCACCTTTCTGCAGGATCTCCAGATGTTCCCAAAGGATGTCTCCCACAAAGTCAGGCGCCAGCTCCAGGAAGCACTCCTTGCCCAGGGCACACAGGGCAGCTCCATTCATGCAGAACTTCTGGAAATCCACTTCCTTCAGGCTGAACTCGTTCACTGCCCACATCACCCAGTCCCGCACGTGCGTCTCCGTCCACTGCTGCGGGTCTGCAGAGGGATCCAGCAGTGAGCATCCACAGGCAGCTTTCCCAGGAAAACAGGACAGTGCTCTGGCTGCCCTGCACTAGCACAGCCTCATCCATGGAGATTGGCAGCCCACTGGCATCGGGGTGTGAGGAGCACCATGCCTAGTCTGGATCAGCCTTAATGCGGACACATTTCATCCAAGGAACAGACTTTGGGTTTGTTTGGCATTTCTAAAAGTCCCATCACTTCTCTGACCCCCTTCTCCCACCCATTTCTCCAATTTCCTTGGATTCTCCCTGTCACCAGCCTCTGGTAAAGGGTCCTTGCTGCTTCTCTGTTTACTGGAGATGACTTGTCCACGTTTTTCCAGCTGAAGCTTCCGAGAAGCTTCAGGTGGTATTTGAAAGGCAACACCACTTGAGGAGAACCAGCAGGGGAGATGGCAGACAGGGAGAATTCTGGGCAGCCTGGAAGGAGGACACAACCCCTGTGGGTACTGTGGTTGCTCACAGGAAGCCATGTCTTACCTTTGGGAATTCCCAGCCGCTGCTGCTCCTTGGCAAAGCCGCTGAACGTGGCTTTCAGTGCCTGGGACATCATTTCTTTGCTGCTGGGCGTTAATAAAGGCACATCTGCACATTCCATGTCTGAAAAAAGCAGGAGAGAAACATGGCCATGAGGACACAGGACTGGGAGAGATGTCAGGGAATGCTAGCCAGGTGCACATGGTGTCCCTACACTTCTGGAATGTGCTCCTGGATGATGATATCAAGGCCTTTCCAGACATCATCCTGCCTGGCTTCAGCATTCCAGGTGTGTCTGGAGCCTGGGAAATGGCTTAGCAGCTCCAGGCACTGAGAAAGGCAAAGAGTCCCACACCAGGGTGAGCAAGAAAGAGGGAGAAAAGCATCCCTGAATTACCACTCTGTCATCCCAGTCCAAAGAAAAGCAAGGAGAAAATTAAAGAATCCTAGAAAATTCTTCATCCTAGGAAATTCTTCCCTGTGAGGGTGGTGAGGCCCTGGCAGAGGCTGCCCAGAGGAGTTTCCCTGGAAGGGTCCCAGGCCAGGTTGGAACAACCTGGGATAGTGGGAGATGTCTCTGCCCAAGGCAGGAGGTGGAAGGGGATGGACTTTAAGGTCCCTTCCATCCCAAACCATTCCATGATTCTATGACTCCATGAAAAAGCGAGCTGACAGCAGGCTGGGACAGGATGGAGAAGCAGCAGAATACCCGTTTGAGGGGGGGAAGGGAAACAAAGAGCTGGAAAATCCCACATTAGCCCAGAGTTACATCATTACGTCCCCAGCACGGAGCGCCGGGTGAGTCATGGCCAACACCAACCATCCCATGGGACAGCAGGGCCAAGCCAAGAGCCAGGCCTGGACTAAATCCTGACAAGGACCAAACCTCTTCCTTTCCTTTTTTTAATCCCTTTTTCTAATTTATTTGGAAGGATCTCTGTAGCCAAAGAGTCTCACAAATAAAAGCAATCATTTGAGGCAAAATATCTCAATAGAGGTTTGGCTCTTTTTCCCATTCTTTCAGTATTCCTGAAAAACATCTTTGATGGAGAAGGGAAGTCTTGAACAAGCACCATCCCAAAAACTGCACTTGGTCAGCAGAGATGGAAATCTTCCACCTGAGGTTGGTTTAGCTCTGCAGCCTAGTGGAAATTTTCCATGAAAACTCAGTGGAAAAATTACACTATGGGCAAAGTCTTTGGTGTTCTCATGAATATCTGGATGCAGACATTGAAAATCAAAGAATTCTGTGTCTTGTGTAAACTCAGCCACCGCAGTTTTCCATCACTCCAAGTTCATTAAGCTCCTGATTTAATAAACCTTTACACCTGCAAAATGCTGCTGAGGGCTTGTTCCAGGCAGTGCTGGTGTATTCCTGACAAGACACAGAGTCAGGGATGGAAACAGTGCTGCAGCCCCTGGGAACAGCCAGCCCAGCTGCTTCCCAGTCTGCCCCAGTCTGGAATTCCTGCTCCACTCAACTCCTCCCCAGCCAAATTCATGGGCATCATTTAAAGGCCAAACAACCCAACACTGGGGTTTTTTCCAAGTGGGAATCTGGGGGTTGGGTCAATAGAATTCCAGGGCAGTGGTGGAGTCCTCACCCCTGGAAATGTTTTAAAAAATGTGGATGTGGCTCTTGGGGACATGGGTTGGTGGTAGCCTGGCAGTGCTGGGGGATGGTTGGACCCCATGATCTTGGAAGGCTTTTCCAACCTAAAGAATCCTGTGATTCCATGGATAAACCTCCACATGCAGCTCTGTAGCACAGGGTGAGGGTGACAATTTGCAAAGCATCCCCAGGTCATCCACTGGATGCTCCCAATTCAATTCCACTGCCAAGCCAAACAGAGCAACTTCTCTGTCCCCACTTCTGCCCCTTCCACCTCTCAGCCCCACTTCAAAAATTCCCCCTTTCCTTTGCACATCCTCCAGCCAAGGCTCTCAATAAATGATTTGCAGACTCTTGGCTCAGGTAGGAACAGTGAAATTCCCAACACAGAGTCTCTCAGGACACAATTCCTGCCCTCAGCCCACCACACAAATCCAGGATTGCCACCACGGTGGCAGGATCAGGACCTTTGAAAGCAAATCCCACATCCAAAGGCTATTTGGCAAATTACACTTCATTATTTACTGGATTTGGCTGGAGAGGGCACAGAAAATGAGCAGCCAACGTCACTATCTCAGTTCCCCATCTGCTGCTTGAGATAACACTGGGAGAAAGTGGCTCAGTGCCCCTTTCCCTTCATCCTCAAGTTACATTTGAATGCTCTGCTCTCCCTGCTCTGTGGTCACAGGGACCACCCAGGAATCTGCTCCCTCCGCCTGCCTCAACAGCAGCTCCTGCCTGCCCTGGGAGGATGAGTCAGAGCCAGGCTGAGAAAACAGTTCTAACCCCAACTTTAACACTGAATCACCCATGAAAACCTGTGTGGAGGTGAGCTCCTCGGGCCAGACACCAAGAGCAGGGTGAAAAATGGTATTTTTATCTCTGCAATAGCAAGGGCCCATCCCTGATCCTGCTGTTTGGTCGTGCAGGATCCATGGGGTTGGCTTTGCACAAACCCAGAGAATCAATTTTTCAGTAGCGGGAGGATAAGATTTCGGTTTAGGAAGGTGAATGCTGAGCTCTGCACAAACAACCTGTCAAAACAGGGGAGACTTAAAAGTGATTCCCGGAGAGAGGTCACAGGGAAGCAAACAGTCTGTTCCCAAATAAAAAAAAAAAAATAAAAAAAAACCATGCCAGAGGACGGTTGCTATTTAAACACCCAAATCAACCCAAATGTGCACTTCAAGGCTTCTGCAAAATATGTTGTGCTCGGCACATTTAGGACTGAAACATCATCTGCTTTTTTCCTGCGAGGTTGCAGCCACTTGTTCAAATTTCCACTGAGGACAAAATAGCCCCAAAGCCCTGAGCCTGCAGAAGCCTGCAGTGTCCCAGACCTGGGGGAAACTCACCCAGGGGAAACCAAACAGAAGCTCTGCAGATGTGTTTGGGGACAAGGCTTAGCTGGGTGGCTTGACAAAGTGGGGGGTGGATGGACAGTTTTTACCCTAAATTCTGCCTCTTCTGCTTTGGAGGTGCTGAACTTATTTAAATAATTCAGTATTTGTTTGAAAACCAGGTGCTTTATGTGCAGGGCCAGGAGTCTGACTGATCCCTGTGAATCCCTTCCAACCTGGAATATCCTACAACTCTCTGAACTTTGCTGGGTGCAGGGAAATTCCTTCTCGTGGAGGCAAACCCAGCCCTGGCAATGTCCTCCAGCCCTTCACCTCCAGTCTGGGATGCCTAAAGGTCAGAGTTGAGCAGAATTTCAGGAACAAAAGCAACAAGCCTGGCTTAGCCACCCCGGTATCAACTTTCAGTGCCATCTGAAACCTGTTTGCAAGATTTTAATCAAACCTTGCACCAATCAAACCTCTCCTTTCCTGCTGCCCACAGAGCACAGGGCTGTGTGCAGGGGCTGGAGCCAGCACCAGGCCCAGCTGTCCTACCTAAACCCAGCTTAGGAATGCCCGGGCTTTAATCCCAAAGGCAAGCTCAGCAGCAGGGGCCAGACTGGGATTTCTGGCTGGTTTTTACGAGCCCATCAAAGCCCCCTGACACGGCTGCCACGTGCACTTGGCTGCGTGGATGCCATGTCCTCGTCCTCCCTGACAGGGCTGCCTTTGATTTCCCTCCTGGGGGAGCAGGCAGGGAGTTATGGTTGGATTTTTAAACAGTGCCAGGAGTTGCAGCCGCCCAGGAGAATTCTGTCAGCAGCATCTGCAGCATCTGTAGAGCAGAGATGCAGGGTTTGCCTCGCATGGCAAACTTTTATCTGGCTGCATCTTTCCAAGGCAAAGAGGGATCTGGGGGCTCCATGGCTTCTCCAAACCAGGCCCCTTCAGCTCCCTGACATCCCTGGGGATGGGACTTTAGAGAGACAAGAGCATAAAACACCCTGACATTGCCTTGGATGGGTTCTGGGCTAAGGGGGACCTGCCCAGACCCCTCAGCCAGGGGCACGTGGAGCCTGAGAGAAAACCAGGAGCAAAGAGGCCAAGATCACCAAGTTCATCTCCCAGCCAAATTCCCACTCTGCTCCCACCAGGCCCTGCATGTGTAAACTATTTCCACACATCTGATCTTTTTAAAGGACTCAGATTTACAAACTTTAGGGATTTTGACCTTCAAATGCAGAGAACTCCTCTGCACGCCAAAGCCATTTGCAGCTGATTGCAGAAGGAAAATAAATGGCAGACAGGGAAAAAAAAGGATGCTCCGAGCACTAGGGTGGGAGCAAAGTCATTTTTCACCCAAGTTTCCACTTGGGGTCAGTGACTCCTTCAAGCTCCCCTCGGCCACTCACTTTGTTTTCCATCAGAGCCCCAGTGTGTCCCTGTGGGGGGTTTCACCCAGTAGCTGCTGGAAATGGATGTGGGGAGGGTCAGAGTGGAGCCACCTGACCCCACAGCACCTCCTGTCCCTGCCCTGATGGATGGATGGGCACCAAGGGCAGGAACCTGAGGTCTCCTCAGCCTCCCCTTCCCAGGCCTGGAGCACACAGATGTCATGGGGATTCCAGGCCTTTGTGTGGCTCAGCAGAGGCACAGGGACAAGGGGGAAAGGCTTTAAAATGAAACCGAGTAGATTTAGATTTAGATTTAGATTTAGATTTAGATTTAGATTTAGATCAAATATTAGGAGGAAATTCTTCCCTGTGAGGGTAGGGAGGCCCTGGCACAGGGTGCCCAGAGCAGCTGTGGTTGCTCCATCCCTGGAAGTGTCCAAGGCCAGGCTGGATGGGGTTTGGACCACACTGGGATAGTGGGGGGTGTCCCCGCCCATGGCAGTGGAGTAGCACTGGATGGGCTTTGAGGTCCCTTCCAACCCAAACCATTCCAGGATTCCATGTTTAAATTAGGGGGGAAGATGCATGTTGGATCATTTG
This sequence comes from Trochalopteron elliotii, assembly GCA_024734555.1. Classification (NCBI taxonomy): domain Eukaryota; kingdom Metazoa; phylum Chordata; class Aves; order Passeriformes; family Leiothrichidae; genus Trochalopteron; species Trochalopteron elliotii. Next base: position 188,795 of record JANPWX010000415.1, read on the forward strand.
CAGGGGCTGTGCATCCAAGGGCTCCATGAATTCGTGCCTGTGTCCCTCAGAAACCTCAATCCTTGAGCCCTGAGGTAGCTGAGATCCCCCTGGAACCTCCATCCCATCCTTCTGGAGCTGCCCACGCTCCAGGACGTCCCCCCACTGCTGGAGGACGATGGAGCAGGAGTTTCCCAGAGGCTCTGTGAGGGGTTCACCCTCCCACCCTCTTCCCACGAGCCCACACTGAGTCCGTGGCCACCAAGCCCAGGGTTTCCCACTGCAGCCCACACCGAGCTCCTCTCCCTGAGCCCCTCTGTCCCAGCTCTCCCCAGGATCCAAAGCAGGGCAGAGCTGGAGCTGGGGGAAGCTGCAGCACACATTTCCCAACGTCCCCCAGCTGGGAGAGCTGGGGGCTGGGAGGGTTCAGCAGCCGAGAACCTTTCTCAGGATCAGAGGAGGCTGAGGAGAGGGGCCCGGGAGCTGAGACCCTTCCCACGCTCCCCAGCGAGGCCACCCGGAGCCACCACGTCCCCACCACGTCCCCACCATGTCCCCGTGTCCCCAGCTCGGGTTTCCAGCACCCCCAGGCACCTCCAGCCCCTGGGGCAGCTCCGCCTTTCCCAGGTGCCGCCCCCCCCGGCCTGGAGCAGGGACACCCGGGCAAACAACCCTGGCTGAGCCCCCTGTTATTTAGGCAGGATTAAGCAAAAATTTGTGTGCACTTTTGAACTGTTTTCACAAGCGTTGCCTCTCACTCCCACGCAGGAAGCAGGAGAGGAGCCGGCCTGTTCCAATTAGGGCTCCTCGGGCCCAAAGGGCAGCGAGATTCGAGGGGGGGAAAGGGAAAGTGGGGCAGAAAGCTGGAAAAAAAGGGACCAGAAAGAAATCTGGATGAGGAGCAGCGATAAGCACAGCAAGAGGTGTTTGCTGGGGCTGTGAGGATGGCATGGGACCAGACGGGGGGAGATTTGGGTCCCCTTCCTGCAGCAACTTGCCAGAGACGGGCCCCGCTTCCCTCTGCAAGGATGGCACAAAAGGTGCAGACATTTGCTATTTTAATTTAAAATAAATATCTTTCTTAAAAAAAAGAAAAAGAAAAAAAAAGAAGAAAAATAAGTCCTTTTTTCCTCCTTCAAGCAGTGAAAAATAAATACTGTGAGATGAAAGCTGGGCTTCAAGAGAAAAACAAGAGAGGAAACCGAAAGCCCACAGTGCTTAGCACTGCAGAAAGCCCAACAAAGCTGGCTTTTTTCTGGCCCTCAGCAGTTTTCTTAGGGAGATGTGGTGTGCCATGGGGGCCAGCTTTCCCCCTAAAAAATGGGCCTGAACACTGTCTTCCCTAAATGCAGATAAAAGCATTTTGTCCCAGATTTGGGCTCTCAGCACTTGGAGCACCAGAGGGGAAGGTTCAGCTGCAGGTGAGGAGTTGGGAAGCTCGGCCTTGGATTTTGGGGTTCAGCCCTGTGTCCCATGGACACCCTGGCTTGGTGGGTGCTTGGGAGACATGTATCCATGAGGAAAACTGGACACAGAGCAGCTCCCAGGTGAGGGAGGGCTGGGTTTGGCTCTGGGGATTGGCAGCTGTGAGGAACCAGGCTCAGGGAAAGGATTCTGCAGCCACTATCAGTCACAGCCCGCCCTGCTCAGGCTGCAGCTCCTCCTCCCTCCCTCTCCCTGCTCTGTAATGTGGGTGTTGGATGGCAATCCTGGGAAAGCAGCATCCTTGACACTCCCAGGAGCTTGCAGGGGAGCAGCCTGGTGGGCAGCTCGCTCCGTCCTTGGCTTTTGTGGGAGAGAAGAGGGAATGAAGTGCTAGAGAAAGGCCAGGGCTGAAACTGAGCTAAACCACACCACAGCTCCTGAGTCAACACTCGCTGCAATTATGGGAAAGCTCCCCCAGCTCAGCAGGGCCAGAGCCCACAGCTCCTCTTCCTTCAGCAGCTCAGGGGCTTCCCTCGGCTGGGGATTCACCTCATCCTCCCCATTTCAGCTGCTGGAAGGAGCACAAATGAATAAAGCAAACCCTGAAGAGATTCAGCCACTTCTGAGGTTATGGAACGTGGCCATGGTTTAACAGCACTCATTAGAACCATCAAAGAAGTCAGAAACAAGATTGGTCACCAATAAAATTCCATCACTGTTGCCCAGAGAGGCTGTGGCTGACCCAACCCTGGAAGTGTCCAACGCCAGGCTGGACAGGGCTTGGAGCACCCTGGGATAGTGAAGGTGCCCATGGAATGAGATGAACTTTAAAGTCCCTACAACCCATCTGAGGGTTTTAGGATGAGATGCTACAAGGCTGGAGTGGCTCAGCTCCAGCAGCACCATAAGCATGAGACTGTCCCACTCCTGAATCAGCTCTAGATGGCCTCTGCAATTCCTTTAGATTTAACAGCATCACAGGCTAAAACTTCCACCAGCCTTTTCCCAGCCCGCTGACCTGAGGGCAGAGCCCAGGTCAATTAAACCCCTGTGCAGGCTCCAGGTTGGAGACAGCCAGCCGAGGATGCTGCAGCCAGCAAGGAGCAGCCTCCACCTGCCCAAAGCTCTCCTGCTCAGGAGGCAAAGCCTCTCCTGGCCTCTCCTTGGAGCCCTTCCCTCCCTCTTTCCCAATGGAATATCCCAGGAGCAGCGTCCTCTCTGCAGCCAGGATTAGCACCTTCACTTCCAGGCTGGGATCGCTCCTCAGCAGGGCTGGGAGGACCCTCCCAGGCTGGCGCAAACCTGTGAGCCACGCTTGCCCCGGGATAATCGCTCTAATCCCTGCTAACCGCGCCGCTAAAGAGCTCTAATCCCCGGGCGCGGGCACACACGCGCTCCCGGAGCCTGGAAAATCCTGTAATGGACACCCAGCCCGCCTGGAAGCAGGTCAAGTGTAAGCAGCCCGCCCAGGTCATGCCCGTGGCACTGCCCCACCTCCGAGAGATGCTCCTTTCAACCGCACCCGCTCCTCACACCCCACAGAGCTCGGATTGCTCAACAGCAATTGGGAAAAAAAGGGAAAAGCCCCTGCCAAGCCCCAGAGCTCAGCACCCAGCAAACAAGGACAGAGATTCCCGTGCTGCTGGCACTGAGCCCGACGTGTTCACGGGGCTCACACCTGTGACCAGATGCCACTTGAAATTCCTCACTGTCCCCGGGCTGGGCCAGGAGCCCTCAGTTCCAGCCGTGCCCCCAGAGGCTTCCAGGGGGAAGGAGCCCAGCCTGAGCCTTCCAGGGCAATCCCACCACGCTGGGCTCCAGCACTCAGGGAGGACATGGTGCTCCAGGTCATCCACACCCACCATCCCTGAGAGCTCACATTCCCTTCCAGCCAGGTTAAACCCAGGAATTCTGCTGTTCTCTCCTCTAGTCCCTGCTGATGTTGCCATTTCTGGCATCTTTGATGGAGAAGGGATGGAACTGGAGGATTTGTCCCAAGGGAAGGATGAACCCATCCCAGAACCCTGATGTGGATTTTTCCTGGATTACAGAAGCACCCATTGGATGCTCCCAAGGTACTCCCTGAGCAGTTCAGAGGGAGCATTTCTCCAGCCATCCAAACAAACCCTCTGACTCTTCTGCAGATATTCATCTGCCTCCCCTTCTTCATCATCCAGGAATAGGGACAGACACAAAGGGGAATCAGGTCCAACACCTCCGGCTGCTGCTGCAGGCTGGGGCTGCCAAACCATGCACCAGAGTCTCCCAGCAGGGGAGAGCAGGGATGTAACAAGGCCAGGTTGAGGATAATTGGCAGAACATTGTGTGGGGAAGATGCTGTCAGGATGGGAAGTGTGAAAAGGGAAGGCTGAGATCTCTTGGCAGGGCTGTCCCCTCACAGCAGGAGAAGGGCCAAGGAACCTTCACTCAAGCTGAGCTCTTTCATCACTCAGAAAGGATCCCAACCCTCCAAGCTGCCTCAAACACACCTGAAGAACAAACTGTGCCAGCACACTTTGTGAGCAGCCATGCATGACCTCACAGCTCGGGATGTTTTCATCCCACAATCCCGATGATCCATGTGCAATGCCTCCATGCCCTGTTTAAAACCCCATCATTTGTGCTGCCCATCACCAGCACACGAGACATTTCTGAGGCAGATGGAGTCCAGAGCTGTCCCTGCTGCTGCTGGGAAATCACTGGTCCTAACAGGCGCCTCAGTTATCCTTGCCTTGGGAAGGGATTAGACACGGAGATGCTCAGCCAAGCACCTCCGATCTGTCTCTCCCGAGGAATTCCCCAACCTTCCCTTGATTTCCCTGCACAGACTGATCCCTCTGTGTCCTGGCCCAGCCCCTGCCCCCAGGCCGAGCCAGGGCCGAGTCACGCCAGACACGAGGGCAGCACATGGCAGGGCAGGGGCAGTGCCCTGGGGCTGGGATGATGTTCAAGCCCCCAGATATGTCTGTCCACATCAAAGCTTCTGCCCTGCTCACCAGCTCCCACTCATCCTGCGGGAATGTTTGCCAGAGCCGGACCTGCTGTGGAGGCAGAGTGGTGTGTCCCTGCACTCCCGAGTGCAAGGTCCCCAGGGATGTTCCTGCGGCTCCCTGAAGCCCAGAACATCCCCACAGGACGCTGCCAGCACCAGGGCGGCGATGCGGAAGGATCAGAGGATGACGAAGGAGGGAGGCCCGGCAGCTCCGGGTCACCTCCGCTCTCTGCCCCGGGCGACGGGCGCTGGGCGAGCCCTGCGCCGCTCGGCAGCTGCAGATTCCTGCCGGTCCCACCCCCTCCTCCGCAGCCGTCCCGGCCACCCCTTCCCCGCAGGGCAATGCCAGCAGACAGCCGGCATTGCTCAATGGCAGCGGCAAGTCGCGGCGCATCGCGTCCCCGCGGCGGGCAGGGATGGGGCGGCCGTGCCCGCAGACAGCCCCGCTCCCAGCCGGGACCTTCCCGGGCCGGCTTCCCCTTCTCCTCACATCTGGGACTGCTCCGGCTCTGCCCGCCGGGCACCACTCCATCAGAGTGTGCAGAGCAGGAGGAGGAGGCCAAGAGCTTCTCCCTGTCCTCACCTGTGAGCACCAGGTCCCCCTGTCCCCCCTCACCCCTCTGTGCCAGGGAAGTGTCACTGCACACGAGGACGGCGGGGCTGCCCTCCCTTATCAGCCCGAGCTGTCCTGGTGCCAGCTGCAGTTTCCAAAGGCGGAGAGGGAAGATTAGGATATTTAGCTTTGAAATCAAACAAATAATTGCACAGGCTTTCTGCAAACAGATCAGGGTTGGGAGGTCAGAGAGCAGCTGGTAAATCTCAGCACTGTTTGCTCTGCCTAAATAATATTAGATCGAGGTTAATCAATCATTTTAATCAACAAAATTATTTATAACTCTTTAGAGCAAACAGTCAACTCTGCTGGCAGCTGCCAAGAGATGGCAGGTAACGATCCACATGCCTCCAATTCCCCTGTGTGCTTATGGATTGACTCCTTTGTATCCCTGGATTTACTGCCCTGAAGATTTGCCCTTGCAAGTGCCTTGACCCTCTCTGAGGGCGTCCCTGGCCAGGGCTCACAAGCACACACTCAAACACACACTCAAACACACACTCAAACACACACTCAAACACACACAGATGTACCCAGCACCTCCTGTAGCTGAAACCCATCCCACGGCAGCTCACAGAGCAGTCACCCCACACTCCAAGCACCTTCCCAAGCTGCATCTCCCAGCACAGCAGCATCTCCCAGGGAGGGAGGGGAGGGAGAACCAGCTGGACAGGATAGAGAAAAGATGCTCCTTCTGCTCTGCCACCTGAGCCAGCCCCACCTCCTCGGCTCTCCTTGGGGCTCTGCTGATGCCACCACCTGACACCTCCATGGGCATCACTCGTGTCCAACACACTGCACATACCCCCAGCCCCAGGACAGGCTCTGCACAGCAGCAGCTGATCCCAGCAGCCACAACAGGACAGGAGCCTTTTCCTGCCTGGGCTGGAAGCTGTGAAAGCCAAGGGATTGCTGAGAGGAGAACGAGGGTTAGCTTCCCATTTGGGACCAGGAGGGAAGCAGGGACAAGGCCATCCCTGGATGTTCCTGCCAGCCCTTCACCATTACAACCCCCTGTCCCCTGTCCAAGCTCAGCTTCCCCAGTGATGGAGGCCACGAAGGGGCCTGGGAGAAACCTGGGAACCAAAGCTCTGCAGCCCACGCCAGCCTCAGGAACAATGGTGCCAAAGAAATTTCATTTCACAACTTCCCAGGAAAAATTCTCCTGGTTTTATTAATTTTTAAGCAGACAAGAAAACCAACAGAGGGGAATTTCCAGGAGAGGCCCAAGATTAATTCTCTCCATCCCAGGCTGAGCACAGGGTTCCTGAGCTTTGCCCAGATGTGCTACACCATGCGACATCCAGGTTTCCAGTGTCCTCAGGCACAGGAGCAGGGCTTTTCCCAATCGACCCCAGGAAGTTCTTCTTTTCCAACTCCTACTTCTAGGAAACTTCCCACCAGGGAAGGGACCAGTGCAGGGATTGGGCCAGACCAAGCCCTGGGACGATGAAGGTGGGAGTGAGCTGGGGAAGGCAGCCAAAGATGAGCTGGGCTGCCCCATCAGCCTCAGTCATCCCCATCCCAGAGCCAAGCGTTGTCCAGGATGGGATTATGTCACCTCCTGGCCTCAGCCAGGGAGAGTGCAGGGCAGGCAGGGATAAATCCACGCGGCTGGAGGGGCTCGGATCTGCCCAGAGGAAGCCTGAGCTTGGAAACCTCAGCGAGGGCTGGGGGAGAGAGGCTGAGACACTCCCAGACCTTGCATCCACCCCGCGAAGCATCCGGAAGCCATTAAGGAATTACAGCCTCCCTGGCCCCGAGCCCTCCCCGGCAGAAGTGCCTGGGAGCAGATGGTGAAAGGGCTGATTGAATTCGGCTGCTCGAGCCAAGAGGCTCTTCAGGAGAGGCTCAGTGGAGGAGGGGGTGGAGGGGGCGGCATTTGGGACTCGGGAGCTGGGAGCCCTTGCCAGGAACTCCAGGAATCCTCCATCAACCCTAACGAGGCTGGAGGAGCCTTGGCAGTGACTTGGATGTGTGGTTTGAGGGGTGTGAGATTCCCTTGGGAGCTTGGCCCAGAGCTCCTGATGCTCCGGGAGTGACTCCTCCAGTGATCCAAGGCTGGGTCCTCTCCCTTCATCTCCAAGGGCACCGTGCATTGGAGCAGCTCCCCTCCAGAGAGGTGGGATGGCCCCAGGAGCTGTGTGAGCCCAAGCCTTGATCCCAGCTGAGGAGGAGGCACAGGAGCTGTCAGCCCAACAGCCCTGCCAACCCCGGGGCTTTCCTCCCAGAAAAATGCAGGTTTGCAAAGATCCTTAACTCCCAACTTGGTGTAATCCCACCCCATTCCCAGCGCCCATGGGAAGGCACTGGGTATGGGACCAGACCTCCCAAAGAGCCCTCAGAGAGGGATGGAACTCCAGTTACTCTGGATGGGGAGGAGGTGGGGAAAAAAAGACCAGGATGAGAGAAATGTAGGATGAAAAAGAGCCAACAGGAGGGGAAAAAAACCCCGAAGGATAAATGTGCTTCGAAAGTCATCCTTGGTGCCAGCCCTCCCGGAGGTGATGCCAGTACCTGGGCAAAAAAAACACAGATGGAGGAACCAAAATTGCCTGGGGATGAAGGAAGGGCTTAAACCTTCCCTGGAAAGTGGAGGGGAAGAAAAGGAGGAATGCCCCAAAAACCAACACAGCCCCAGGCTCTGGGCTCCCTGCCCTGCCAGCCAGCTCCAGCTCCCCATTCCCTGTGTCCTGGAGGGGACAGGCTTGGGCTCCGAGGCCCCCGTGCCATCCCCTATCTCCAAATCCATCCCTGCTTTTCCAAGGGAGAAAGCTGCAGTGAGTCCCTCCGGGATCCTTGGCCGGCTGCCCGAGGTTGGGAAATCGGGAGCCTGGTCAGGCCCTGCCGGAGGGGCCGGCACGGAGCGCTCCGTGACCGTCAGGGGATCTTTGCGGAGCAATCTTTTCCGAGACAAGTCATGAGATTATTTCTTGCCTGGAATTTGCTCCCGCAGCTCCCATCGGCCCCGGACTGCTGAGTCAAGAGACCGCCGGGGCTGTGCCCTCCAGATGAGTAAATAAATTGCCACGGAGAGTGCGGGGGGCCGGGGGGGTTGGCGCCCGGCGGGGCGCGGGATGGGGCAGGGAGGGGACCCGATGACTCCCGAGCCTTGGGCTGGGGATGGATCCCGGCTTGGCAGCCGCGCACGGAGTTAGTCACCAGATTAGCGAGCACTTACACACGCGGCTTAAAGGCACATCATCCTCCCCTGCCCTTCCCTTTCCTCCTTTTCCTCCGGGCTTGTATCCCCCTTTTTCCTTCTTCTTTTATTTTTCAAATTTCTTTCAGCCGAACTTTGGCTCTCGGTGAGTGCCTGGCACAGCCAGCCAGCCAGCCACAGAAGCCCTTGAAGATGCCAAAGCAGGGGGGGAAAGGGTCCAGCCCGGGGGTGACACAGCTCGGGGCAGCCCCTCCTGATCCCTCCCCATCCCGCTGTGCCGGGCACTGGGTCACTCTATAGGATCCATGTGGCCCCGGCTGCTCCGGGCTCGGCTGCTTGGAAGCAGGAATGGTGCGAGTCATCCCGCTCGAAGGCAAACAGGCGCGGGGCCGGGGCCTTTCATGTTCCGGCCTTTGGAGCCAAATTCAAATCTGGAGCCGCTTAAAGGGATGGGAAGAGCCCCAGTGAGGAGCGGCCCCGCCGGGCCGCGGCTACCGGGACAGCTCCGGATCCCAAACCCCGCTGCTGCCGCTGGAAAGGGAAACTTTCCCAGCCTTCCCAGAACCCGGCACAACCCCGGGCACCGAGCCCAAGCTTCCTGGCAACCCTTCACAAGGACGGGGTTGGGAAATGCTAGGGGCTCGGGGCACCGCGATGCCGCTCCCGACCTGCTGGGCTCCTCTGCTGCCTGCGGCTGATGCCAGCGATTGAGCAAAGGAGTTTCTCCTCATTTCCAGCTGCGGACCAGGAGGAATTGCGTTTGCTGACCTCATGGAGCAGTCTGAGGGATGGAGCATTTGGGTAACGTGCCTCGAGCACTTGAAAAGAGAAAGCTCTTGGCATTGCATTTTCAAACTGCTTCTAACAATAATGGGTAAAAAAAGAAGGGGAAAAAAAAAAAAAAAAAGACCCAAATTTCACGTGTCCCACTCCAGCTTTTTTTAATTTTCCAGTGGAAAAAGCCAGGACTACTCAGCTTTTGCAAGTTGTTTCTTCAGAGGGTTCAGGTTTCGGTAAACAATTGCTCAAAACTAAAAGGTAAGAAAACAAAAATCCCCTTTTCTGCTTCCAGAGCAGTGACCAAAATTCAGTGGCTTTGCACAAACACACACAGGCACCTCTGAAAAAATACTTTCATGTGGGTCAAAAACCCACAGTTTGATTATTGTGATAAAAAGTGCTGACAATGGGGGGAAAATGATAGAAAACAACCCCCAAAGCACTGCCCAGTGTCCAGCCCCAGCTTTTGGGGTCTGCTGGTGGCAGTGGCAGCTTCCCTGAGGCAGCAGTGTTATCCTGCAAGACCATCCCAGGAGAGGCAGCATCCCAGTGGGATTCCCAGTGGGAATCCCAGCAAGCCCCATCCTGCTGTGCCAGACACTTTGTTCCCAAGGGATGCTGAGCCTGTCCCAGTCCCCCAGCACCCCCAAACTGGGAATTCCAGGAGGTGGATGGATCCAGGCCTGCCTGGTGCTGCAGAGGAGCCAGGGAGGAGCTGGACAGGGGAACACAGACCATGGAGAATGGGAATCCTGCAAGCAGAGGAAGACCTGGAGCACCCAACTGAGGATGCTCCCACCTCCCTGATGTGGCAGAATGGGAGCGCTGTGCCTCAGTTTCCCTAAAAACAAGGTCTCATCAAGCCTTTTCTCAGCATCTTTTGGGGTCAAAGGCCCCAAAGCTTTAGAAGAAAAGCTTTCAAAGAAAAGCCCAGTGCCTGGGCTGGCTTCTCCTGCACTCCCCACCAGCCATGTGAAGAATGCCTTGGAATCACGACAAGTATTTGAGATGGGATGGGGGGAGAGGGGGCACAGTGAGGGGAGAGGGGGAGCTTTTGACTCAGTGTCTGGCTTCTTTCATCAATCCCACATTCCTGCTCATGCCATCACCCTCCGGGAAAGTGCGACAACCTACAGAATCCATGTGGAGCCAATTTAGAACCCCCTCCGTGTAAGAAAATGCATTTTGTTCATTAAAAAGCTCTGGATGCTCAGCTGGGGTGAGGAGGCAGCCTGCAGCCCCACAGCCATCCCAGAAACATGGGATCCAGTGGGAAGATATCCTACAAACAGCCAGAGCCCAGAGGAGAGCAGCACACCCTCCCAGGACATTTGTTCCAGCCCAAATAACCCCAGGGTTCCTGCACCAGCCACCTGAGCTGGAGGTATGTGCCTCTTCTGGCTTTATAGGGAAGGTTTAACATGAGCATAAAAGCTGGAAAGCAGGGAATTGCTGGGGCAGGTATTGCTGTTGTTCCCAGCAGCAATTGGGAGATCAATGAATGGGAATTACAGCTCAGAGCCCAGTTCAGACCCAGACAGAGCCCTGTGACTTTGCACATCCCAATCCACAACCGGGGCTGTGACAATGACTGCAATCCTCATTCCCAAAGCAGAGGGGATTTTCCTCTCTCTGGGAAAGCAAGCTGCTGTTTCTCGGTGCTGTTTGTGATGTTTTTCTGGCAGGTTATATTTATCCACAGGCTCCAGGAACCAGATGTGGGACTGAGGGGCTGTGCTGCAGCAGCTTCCTGCTTTCCTGCAAACACCGGCTCCACCTGCCCTGCACAGAGCAGGACACGGCCTGGAGAGCCAGCAAACTGCAAGGTCAGTACAGCCAGGGGAGAGAAAAAGGACAGGGAAAAAGGTGTCACCTGCTTGGTGCTGCACAGGGGGTATTGCTCCATGAGCTGGTGCTGTTCACGGGACAGAGGAGTTAATCGGGTCTTGGATTTTTGGCGGTTGAGTGAAAAAACCCCCAAAAACCTCAACATAAAAATGCAAAGTTTCAGTTCAGAAAGCAACAGTAATGAGAGAGCAGGGTTTGACCCATCCAGGGCTACTCTGAGCCAGGCACCCCTCTGGGGAAGGATGGAACACCTTGGAGCAGCTCTGAGTACAGCACTGAGGGCTCTGCCTCCCCCTCAGCACAGCCCTGCAGGGCTCGGGCTCTGCAAGGCAACATTTGCAGCCCGTGAATGGCTCCAGAGCTCCGGGGGTGGCTGCACTGAGACACCACAGCTCAGCCTTTGCACCAAATTACAAACTGAAACCACCCTGGCAGTGCCCAAGGCCAGGCTGAATGGGGCCCTGAGCCACCTGGTCCAGTGTGAGGGGTCCCTGCCCATGGCAGGGGTGGGACTGGATGAGCTTTAGGGCCCCTTCCAACCCAAACCATCCTGGGATTCAAGGATTGATTTGTTTCTTTTTTTGCCATCCCTGTGCACTTGGCCTCCAGCTCTGTGTTCGTGCCAGACTGTCCCTCCCCTATTCCAGGAGATATTCAGGCACAATAAAGCAACTGTAGATTTCCACATTTTCCCATCCTTGCCACGGAAGCCAGCAGGCACAAATCCCCAAACCTGGGAAAGCTGGGCTAGAGAGATGAGAGAACCCAGCAGGACCCAGCAGGACCCATCCCAGCTTTCCAAGTGTCACCTTTGCAGGAGGAGATCTGGGCCAGGCCCATTATCTCCAGAGCCATCTCCCAGCTCTGCCATGGGCAGCATTCAAGTGCTTCCCCCCCTCAAATTCCACTGCACCTGGGAAAAATGTAGGAGCTCATAGGAGAATCAATAAATATTTATTGTTTAACCAGCAGTATTTTGACTGGAGATGTAAGCATGGCCCTGTGCCAGGGAAACAAGAGCCTTCTTGGCCAGCGCTGCAAACAAATTTCTGTCTGTATCTCGTTGGAAGATTATAAACTACACAATGAAAGGAAAAAAAAAAGAAACACAGCCAGCGAGCAGCTTAGTCACGGAAGAGGAACAAAAGAGCTGAGATGGATAACTGTGGCATGGGGTTACAAAAAAGGGCTGCAGGCCTGATTTTTGGCTGTGAGACAGCAGTGCTGCTCAGATCAGCTGCAGATAGTGCCACTGGCTCCTGCTGAGATGGGGCCTGGAGCTGCACCAGGAGGCACTGGAGAGACACTGGGATCCACCAGGAACTCCCAGCCAAAAAGCAAACTGGGGAGTCAGGGCTTGGCCTACAGAGGCACAACCTTGCCCCTATGGAATGTCCCAATTCCCACTGGGATCCCCAGTCACAGTGGGATGAACCATCCAGGGCTCCAGGGGAATTCTAGTGCTCAAGTGAAGCAGATCATCCCCTCCTTGTGCACCTTCTCAGCGTCCTGGCACACTCCTACCCAGCACAGGTGCTCCACCAAGCAAGATTTGTCAGCCTGGAGGGTGCCAGAGCTCCATCCTTTGGATCAGGGACAGCAGTGACACTTGCTGTCCTAAATCATGCCATTTCCTCACCTTGTGCCATGCAAGAAAAAGAAAAAAGGAAAAGACTCTCCTGCCTTCTCTGGGACAGATTTACTTGGATTTGTTTCCTTCATCCCCAACATCCCACCAGCAGATCCTGGTGCCACAACTGCCAAGAGCCATTTAGAGTGACAGCTCTGCCAGTTCACATCCCTGCCATGAATTCAGTCTGCTCTTACTCACACCCACCTGAGGGTTTAATCTATGGGACAACCTCTGCACCCTAAGCCTGATCCAGCTGCCCCCAGCTCCTCACACAGCAGGATCCACTCCAGAGGGTGCAGCCACTGCACTTCCACAGCAGCACATCCAGAGCTGGCTCCCAGAGCAGCTGTGGCTGCCCCGTCCCTGGATGTGTCCAAGGCCAGGCTGGACGGAGCTTGGAGCACCCTGGGCTAGTGGGAGGTCTCCCAGGTGGAATGATGAGATCTTTAAGGATTCCAACCCAAGCCACTCTGGGATTCTGTGATAATCCTGTGGCAAAACTCAGCGTGCCACAGTCCCGCGGCAGTCCCAGCCCCTCGCTGCCTGCCTGCCAGCAATCTGCTCTGGATTTGGGAGCGCAGGAAATCTTAGGATGTCTCAGCAGCTGCTTGGGAGAGCTGGAGTGCAGCATTCCAGCGTGAGCCTGTGTTATCCCTGCGTTCTGTAAGGCCCATCAAAGCATGGCACGCTGTAATTACATGGCAAATTAGGGGCCACTTCATGTAACGACACTGTAATTACACACTTGGTGCGTGCTTTGGGGAGTTCGGGATGGAAACGTGAAAGGGGCAGGGGTTTGCTCCTGTTCCCTGGAAATCTCCCTCCCTGGACACAGGTTTAAAACCAGGGATGCGCTTTGGTGGATGTGTCCCTGAAGGACAGCTCCGTGAGCTGCCCTCTTTCCACCCCTTTTCAGAGCTTTGGTGTGGAGCTGACACTAAAAAAGCTGAAGCTGGTGGCATCCAAGTGCAGCCAGTCCCCCCTCCCGGGAACCTCTCATTCCCGCATCCCGGCTGGATACCACAGTAATGGGCATTTTGTCAGCGCATACAGAGGTAATTGCTCTTCTTCAGCTGAGTTCTCACCTCCTCCGCAGGCAATCAGCACCGAAAATGCGAGAGCGGCCCCAAGTCCTCCATTTCTGAGCCTCAGCCTCGCTGCTGATGATTCCAGCCCACACAGAGCATCCCCAGCCGAGCCCAGCTCTCACCTTGGCTGCACTGCAGAGCAAAGCATTCCAAAAGATCCGGGTGCAATTCCCTGCATCCCTGGAAACACCAATCAGTGCTTTCCTTTCCCCAGGCTCTGGCATCCTGTGTGAACCCGGGAGGACAGGTGAGCGCTCTCCCAGCGCCACTGAGGCAGAGGGAGGGACAGAGAACACGCCAAGGCAGGGAGGGAAATGCTGCAGCTCTCTGTTGTGTTTTATCCCGCATGGAAACAAAACGTGGCCGTGCAGGAGCCAGCGCCGGTCAGCAGCAGGGAAACTGAGTCACACAGCAGCTGACACAGCTTGAGGGCTCAGTCCTGCGAGGACAATGCACCATCAAATCTTTCTTTTGGATGAGAATAATGTCCCAAGTCCCTGAGCACTTTTACCCCGAACAGCTCAGCAAACTGACCCCCGTTGGTCGGGCTGATCCAGCTGTGACCCCGTTCCATGCACATCTGGGAGCCAGGGATGGCTGCAAACTTGTCCTCCCTAGACAAGGTAGAGGACAGAATGAAGGATCTCCTCCTAAAACCTAAAGAAGAGGGTTTTTCTCTGCCACTTGCCCGCGGCGAGGCTCTGTGGAGGAGCTTTGCATTCGCCAGGCTCGATTTAAATGCGAACTCCCTTATTTGTCTGCGCTGAAAGTGAAAGCAAAGCCTGACCTGGCTGTGGGAAGGGGGAGAAGCAAGATTCAGGCAGGTCCGACATCCAAAAGCAGCATGAAAGCTGTGTAGGAGCTTCCCTGTACCCTGCACCACCACAGCAGGAGAACCAGAATCTTACAGAGGTCTGGGCTGGAAGGGAAAATCTTGCTTCAGCTCTAACTGATGTCCCAAATCCTAAACAGAAGGAAAGGTTCTTGCCAGATAAAAGCACACCCCTGGGATGCCACCCACGCGCAGGCCAATGGAAACAACGTGTCCATGTCCCAGCTGTCCTCAGGGTAGGCACGGGAAGAGCTGAAAAGCCAAAAAGTCCGGATTTCTGTGCTGTGTGTGCACGGAGCAAATCCTTTTTCCAGGAACAAACCCACCCCTGCTCCTGTAACACACCTCCAGGGAAAGGAGGCAAAAGGAGGGCTGGATGCAGGATGGGGAGCTCGGCATCCCTGCTCCACCTGGAGTGATCAGGAACGACACTTGGGATTACAGCCCTGCTCTGGAACCTCGGCAGCTCTGCAGTTTTCTCAGCATGAAACGAGCACTTGGGAGCCCCAGTCACACCCCAGAGCTCCCACCAAGGGCAGGGGAGCTCCTTCCCATTCTCAGCAAGGGCAGGGGAGCTGCTTCCCATCCCAGCAAGGGCTGGGGAGTTCCTTCCCACTCCCAGCAAGGGCAGGGGAGCTCCTTCCCACTCCCAGCAAGGGCAGGAGAGCTCCTTCCCACTCCCAGCAAGGGCAGGGGAGCTGCTCCCCACTCTACCCACAGCCAGCAAATGCAGCTTGGCGGAGCTGCAGGAAACAAAGTGATTTGTGGAGGGCAGTGTACACCAGCCCCCAGGTGAAGTTCCCCTCGGGGTTGAATTTTGCATGGTTTGGGGTTTTACTGTCTCAGAAGATGTCCCACCAAGCCATTGGTGGATCAGCCATGTATGAACAACCACAAGTATTGTTACCACCCTCTCCAGCACATCCTGATAAAAATATCCACACACACAGAATTGTATCTTGATGGAGAACCCACCCCATGAGCTTCTGACTCTGACCTGCTCATCTCACTCACACATTTCTGCTGATTATCACGGGAGTGGGGGGGGGGGGGGGGTGGATTTGGCTTTGGAAGCTTTCTACAACTCCACATCCCTTCCAGGTTATTTTCAAACCCTTCGGACACACCACAAATCTCCCCGGAGTTTTGCAGGCAGAGGTGTGGGGTGGAGCAGGGTTTGTTTTGGTGGGTGGGATGGGACAGAGGTGCAGTTTCATGGGACATCAGGCACCTGGCACATCAAACGTCCTGCACAGCTGAAATCCCATGGCTGCAGGGACCCTCCCTGCCCAAGGTTAACCCCATGGGTCACACCAGCACAGCTGCTTTGTGAAGGGACAAGGGGCTGGAGTCCTTCTCAGCCCATTTTGGAATTAAGGACGTTGGGAACTTTTGTTGGCAAGATTCATGGCTGAAGGAGCCATCAGGGAGCAGATGAGTCCTCCAGGAGCATGGCTGGATCCCAGGAACACAGCCCAGCAGCATCCACACTCCTTCCCTCAGCATCAATCCCACCAAACCAGCGAGCTGCAGCCTGTCTCCGAGTTGGAGGGGAAATGAGGTTAAGCCAGCTAATTGACAGCACTGACCTTTGTGGCTCCCAGCGAGTGCAGCCACCAGCACAGGCACGGCTGCAGCTGAGGCTGATGGGGGGGCAGCTCTGCTCCACCTCTTGGGCTTGTGTTTTTCAGAGCTCTTCCTGCCCAAGTTTAAACTTCGGGTCAGCTCTAAGAACTGTTTGCTGACATCAGCTGCAGAAGAGCTTTCAGGGACGGAAGAAAATGAACATAAGGCAGGGTGAAACTCTGAGTCCTCCTTCAGGCACCAGGGAATTCCAGTGCTCCAGGGCTCAGACACCCGGAGCGCACAAAGCCTCTGTGAGAGCTCTCACCCACACCAGGAGAGCACAAATTTAAACAGATACTTTAGTCTGGAGTGAAAAGCAAACGCCATCCCACCCTGATGGTCCAGGTGTTTATTCCTGTCCCATTTTCCTCCCCTCCGAGCAAACTGGCTGCCCTCAGGGGCTGAAGGGCAGGAATGAGTCTTCACCAAAGTTTTAGGAAATAGGCACAAACAGGTCCTCAGCTCCACTCCAGACTCTCACTTCAGCTGTTTAGGCGCATCCTCAGCATCTCTCGGGCAGTTTGAAGCCCACAGCTGGGAGCCAGGCTCAGCCCTGCTGCCGGGGCAGGGAGCACTGGCACCCTCTGACCAACACGGGGTGCTCCCTGTGGCCAGGGAGGGCGGGAGGAGGGATCCCAAGGGAGACACTCCTGCACTGGACGCTCTGTAGCCCATGGAGGGCTGATGCCCAGGCGGGTGCTGACTTTGGAGCTCTCTGCAGCCCAGCTGATGCTACACCAGCATCTATTGAAGTCTAAGCACCAAGCCCTGTGTCGCTCTGGCCCTCATCTGTCATTTTATTTCCACATGCACTCCAAAATCCCAATGCCTGGAGGAGCTGTGCCTCCCTTCTGGCTTTCCTAGAAACTTCCTAACCCGCAGAGAAACGTACAACTCAAATCTTTAATTTGATTTTCTTTGCCGCACCAGCGCTGCACAAAATCCAGCAAACTTCCAGTTTGTCACAGTGGGAATTGCAGTAGGGAGGATGAAGCAACTAGGACTAGTTTTACGCAGAAAAAAAAGGGTTGTTTTATTTTCCTGCGGGTCCTTCAAGCTCCATCCTCCACCTCGCCTGGGCAGGGCAGAGAGGAGTTGAGCGCCCGGGGTCAGCGAGCAGCCAGACGCCACCAGTGTGTGAACAGCAGCTCTCATTCTGGTCAGGGCTCGGCTCGGAGCAGTAACCACAGCCAGCAGCAGCTGAACTCACCGCTACAACACACAAAAAGCCCTTCTCGCCTCCCTTCAGTAACATGTTGCTTTCTGCACCCTCCCTCCACCCATTTCTCCAGAAGGGCGGAAAAAAAAAAAATCAAAGCGGCGGGTTTTCCTGGATTAAACGCGCTAAACCCAGAGCAGTTACCGCTGGAGTTGTGTTTCCCAAATACCACGAGTGCTTGGACCACACAAGACATTCCCAGCGAGGGATGGGGGGAACGCACATCCCAGCTAACGATGGGAACGGGCGGCGAGTCCCGGGGAGCGCATCTCTCCTGCCTCCCCGCCGGACGGGCTTCCCTACATCCCGCCAAGGATGCCAGGAGCGTGAGGAAAGGGGGCTGGAGGG
>JANPWX010000415.1:206736-247351 GCA_024734555.1 Trochalopteron elliotii
CGCCCCGGAGGCGGCCCCGGCCCCCGGCGCTGCGGGGAGCGGAGCCGGCGCTGCCGGGGAGAATCGAGGTCCGGGGACGGAGGGGGAGCGGCGCATTCAGGGCTCCTCCGCCCCGACCTCTGCCCGCATCCCGGCCCCCAAACACGACGGGATAAGAGTTTGAGCACGCTGGCTGCAGGCAGCCCTGGCCCGAAGCCGCTGCCCGAAACCGATGGTTCTTGAAACCAGGCCAGTTGTCTTCACCCTGCCTGTCTCAACATGAACCGCTGCCTTTCACAGTCACCCCTTCAGCTCCCATCGCCCCTTCATGCTCACATCATCTCCTCACATTTCCAGCACCCCTTCACATTCCCATCATCCTGCCTGGAGCAGCCTGATCCTCTCCCACCCACAGCACATCCAAACTCAGGGACACAGCCTGGGCAGAGCAGTGCACACTGTGCTGTGGTGGGTGACAGCCAGGGGTGGTTGTTCCCACCTGCTTGGTAGAAGTGGGAGGCCAAAGAGAGCTGGGAACTGACTGGATAAAAAGCATCTTGAAGATGCAAGATGAGTGTCATGCCAGCATGGCATGGAGTTAACAGAAGAACATTGGTTTTCACATGAAATCTGTTTGATTGTGTTTAAGTAGCACAAACTTCAGACCACAAACGGCACAGCAGAAGGAGAGTATGACTCACAGATGTCAGCTTACCGGTACGGAGAAAAAAAGTCATTAGCAACCAGCTCTTGTGGTTCTGTCACTCTGAAAGTCTTTAACAGCTTCCGATTCTGGCATAGATCAGGTTGCTCTCATCAAAGATGGGCTCAAGTGAACACAGGCCCACAGGAGCAGCTGCCCGGGGTCACAGTCACTGCCCAACCCTTAGGATGGACCGGGGTCCCACTTGCAAACACCCCTGAAACCTTTCAAGGCCCCAAAAGATGAACTGCAGATGCAAACGCTGCAGCTCAGGTTATTTCGCTTCTGCAGCAGAGCCTTTCTCAGCCACCACAGGCGTATTTATAGCAGAGTTTGTGCAACTGAAAGAAGCTGCGAGGTGCTGGGGCCAGGCAAGGAGAGCCGGCTCTGGCTGCACACACAGATCTGCCAAGGCAGGCAGATCGAGCAGCAGGAGGGCTGAGAGCTGGTAAAGCTGGGCAGGGAGCTCCAGCCCAAAGTTCATCTTCCTCACCCAGTGACAACCTCTCACATTCTCAGTTTTACAGTCGATCTCGTTTCCAATTTACTTGCAAACTCAGTTCTGGGCAACCTATTCCTGCAGCAGTGGAGTGGGAGCAGCGATTTACTGTGATGAAAAACTTCCCTCCACTGATTCCCGAGGGCTCTGGAGAACCTGAGCCGTGCTCAGGCAGAGCACAGAGTTGGTGGTTTGAAACGTACCACAGGAATGAGCCTTGAAATCCGAAGGTGGAAAAAGGATGGCTGCAGGGATAAAATGTGGTCCCTCCCCGGGACAGGATCATGTGCTTGCACCTGCTCTCGATTTGGGTTTCTTTCTTCCCCGTACAGCAACGATTGAAGGAAGAAACTACAGAGAGGAGATTTAGCAGCACATTTCTACTTGAAAATCAAAAGGGGTTTCAGGAGAAACAGCTGCCTTTCTGTCTGATCTCTCATCCCTCCAGAGCAGGCTTGGGAAGAGAAACCTGATGCAGTTATCAGAGCCCCCAGTCCTTCCCTTCCTGCACTGGGCCGGGCTGGGATCCCGCGGCAGGGAGAGGAGGGGGCTGGCCGGGGGTGCCGGTTTGTGCAGCTGCCTGAGGAGCCAGCAGAAAGCACCTGCGGTCCCAACCGTATGGAAATGACCCCCCCGGGCGGATCGTTCAGGCGCTCGGAGGGCGGCTGCAGCAAACCACAAGCCCCGGACCGAAACAGAGGAGGAGGCGCGGCAAGGTCACCGGGACTCGCCCAAACACAGCCTGGGACAGGCTGCTGGTGGCACACAGCACAAGGCTCTCCTGGGCAGAGAGGCCCTGGATGGAGCTGCCACGGATTGAGATGCAGCAACCGAGGAGGCAGCAGGTGCCCTGAGGTGTCTCTGCTTTAGCCCTGGGCAGATGCTTTTGGCTCAGCCTCTCCTGTGGTGTTACAGTCTCGGGGACTGGCTGAACTCCAGGGCACCTGTACTGGAGATCCTTCTCTTCTGGACCAGGACTAATAGAGGCTCTAATAAAGACCTTTCTCACAGCTTGTGTGGTTTTTATTAGGAGAGATCCACACGCTCCTGGCATCCAGGCTGAGCCCTGATCCCATAAAGCTGATGACACTGAGCCCAGTGTCAGAGGGGCTCTGAGCTTTGCCTCACCCCCTTGTGCCTCCCCAAATGTGTGTTCCATTTTGCTGGCGCAATGCATGGCAAGCCCTACACGAAGAGAAAATGGAAATGCTTCCAAAAGTAACACTAGGGCAACAATCTCCAAAGGGGAGGAAGAGAACAGAGAGGCTGCGGACAGAGGTTTCCTCCCAGGGCAGCTGAATTTCTCCTTCGAACTCCATCCCAGCAGCCGCTTTAATTTGTGTTCACTTCAGAGCTGCAACATGAAAGCCCTGGCTCTGAGCTCCAGCTGAGCTGCTCAATGGCTCAGTGTTCGCAGAAGGCATGGAAGGAATCCATTGATTAGTTTCTTCAGCTGGGATGTGACCATTCCGAGTCCAAGACCTGCCAAACATGACTTCGCCTCAGCAACTGGTTCCTATTTGCTGCTCACAGGCTTTAAGAAAATCTTTCCTCTTCCCCATCCAAGTCTCACCCTCGTTTTCCACTGTGTCGTTGGCAAACGTTAATATCCATTCAGGCTCTGTCCGGGGAGGAGGATGGCGGGCTGGAGAACGGCCCCCGCAGCCCAAAGATGGGCGATAACCATCTGCCCTCCCTCTGCAGTGCAGCCCCACTGTTTGCAACTGCTGGCAACAAAGAAAGGATGGGCAGTAATGCCCCATTGTTCCCAGGGCCACTGACTAACCTTGGGTTAACAGAACAATAATAATTATTATTCATTTAGCACTGAGGAAAGGTGGTAGGAAAGCAGAGCCTTTGCTGTGATTTCCGAATGCAAGGACGGCTCTTCCATGACCTCTCTTCTGGCTGGGATGGCTCTTGCACTTCTCCACGGCCAAATTCACTGCTGTCCCAGCCCAGGGGAGCTGCTGGCTCTCCTTTAGATGTCATGGAGCTGGGACAGCTTCTCCTTTCCCTCACATTTCCTCGTTCTCATTCCAGCAGGAATTAGGTGTAACTTCTGGTCTGGAGAGGGAGTTTTTCCGAGCACTGCTGCTACCAAAACACGGGGTGAAATACAACGGCCACGTAATAACATGGAACATCCACCCAGCTGTAATGGCCAGGAAATGAAGAACACCATATCCAATTAAAACTGCAGGGGGATATTTATGGCAGAACGTAATTAGCCAAATTGGAGCCTTCCCCAAAACTGCCATGGGATTTTTAATGACCGCGAGCGGTCAGGGATTGGGTTTGATGTTTTGTCAAGTAAACAATACCCAGAGGGCATGAGACAAAAATCAGGAGCAAAGGGGAAAGGAAAAAGAAAAAAAAAAAACCTGTCCTGCAATTCCAGGGAGAAACGGAGACATGAAAGGATTTATCGTAACGGGGACATTGTTGGAAGGAGCAGCAGCCACCACTCCAAGAAAGGAAAGAGCAGGGAGGTGGCCCTGGGTGTGGAGGTGGCCCTGTGCAATGAGAGGAAAGAGCAGGCAGCTGCCACGGCCGTTCCCCTGGGAGATACCTTTCCTGGAATTTAAAATGATACGAGAAATTCCTTCAAGCGCCGTAATAGCTGGGAAGTATTGGAGTATTTTGGTCGGAGGAGGCTGGGTTAGCCCTGCTGACTTCAGCCTCCCGTTTTTGGCTCGGGTATGGAAGCAGAACTCGTGAGTGGCACATCCTGCGTGTGCCCCGGGAGGGCTGCGGGAGCCGGGCCGCTCCCAGGGCCAGCGCGGGGGTCCCGGGGGTGATGACCGTGCCCGGAGCGGGGCTGCTCCGTGGCCCCTGGGGTCGCCCCTCGCTGCGGGGCTGGAGGCACCGAGAGTGCCCCAGCCTGGGCGCTGGCGGCAGGAAAAGCAGGGCAATGTTCCCGCTGGGATCTCCAGCCGCGGGCCGGCCCAGCCCCGAGCCATCCTGCCACAATGCCCTCCTGTAAGTGACTGTCCCCGGGCTCCGAGCCTCCGCGGCTCCTGCTCTCATTAAGTCCCGGCGGGGAGGGCTGACAAAAGCCGCTTTGTGGCCAGCGGGGCTCAGGGCTCGGCACGCAGAGCCCGCGTGGCTGCGGGAGCCACACGCCGGGGGACCCCGAGCCACCCTCCCAGGCTGCTCCAGCATCTCCGAGTGCCTCCCACTCCTGGCTCCCCAGAGGTGCTGATCCCGCAGCTGAGAGGCTGCTCCGGGCTCCGGCAATGCCATCCTGACGGGAATTCCCTTTGCAGGGCTGCTGTCACTCACTCGTGTCCCTGATGGAAGCAGTAGCTGGATGGAAAATCGTCGTAAGCTGCCCTGCAGCGCTGTTTGCTCTCCGGACATTTTCCCACTCCCCTCCAGTCACAGCACCGAGCTCTTGGCAAACACATCCTGGAGGGTTTTGCTGTTGAACTCCCGATATTCTCAGTGACACCGAGCACGTGCAGCCAGCACACGTCAAATCTCACCTGCAGGACACCTCTTGCTTTGCTCGGATCTCCCGGCTCGGATCTCTCTGGCCTCAGTTCTCACTCCAGAGCACAAACAAAGCAGCCCGCTCAGGTTTAAGCAGCACAGCTCTGCTTGTGGCTGCACTCTTGGCATTCACCAGTCTCTCCTTACTGAACTGATCCCTGGTAGCCCTTGAAATTCCCTTTTCTGGGATACATGGAGGCATTAGGAAGGAGAGGCAAAGGAATCATTGCTCATAAATGGTCTCCTCACAGCCAGACTGTGATCACTGACAATCTGCTCTTTCCATCTTTCAAAAACCCATCACCACCAAAACACCACCCACTGCTTCACCAAACACAGAGGGACAGCCATGTTTCACTTTATCAAGGTCCAAGAGACACACAAGCATCTCCCAAGGGAGGTCAGTCCAGCTCCAAGCTCTGGTATAGAATCCACATCCTGAGAAGTGGCAGCCACCAGGGAAATCCCATCCATGCTCACAGCCAGTTGGAAGTGATCAGCCCGGGAAAATAAACCACAGGGCTACAGTGACCCCCAGGTTAATGCTGGGGCCAGGACAGAGGGGTTAAAGTAATGGAAGTTTAAATCCTGGTCAATATTTCCACCTTTGTGCTGCCATCCCATTTTTAAATGACACTTTCTCCCTTCCCAAGGAGCTGGGAATTCAGCAGTCCCAAAGGAAAAGCTCAGGGGCTGGGGACCATGATGGTGTCTCACCAGAGACATCTGAGGGGAGAGCTCAGGACAGAGAACTGGGATTTCCATCCCTTGCTCCACAGGACCCTGGGAGGCACAACCAACCAACATCCAAGAGCCGAGGTCCCTCCATCCCAAACCACTGTCCTGCCAAGGCCACGAGGTGAGAGGTGCACACAGTCAGTCTGGAGAGAGAATTCCGGGGTGGGCACGATTATCCCGATTATCCCATGTACACCGTGCCCAGAGCACGGAAATTCCAGCGTGAGACCCACAGCCCTGGAACCGCCCTCCCTCTGCCAGCAGAGACAGCCCCAGCATCGCTCCTGGGATGAGGGATCCGCCTGCAAATGCGGCTCAAAGAGGAGAAACCCTCGCCCGGCGCTGGAAACCTCCTCTCCCGCAATTGTCCGCGCTTGGCAACCTGGCCTGGCAGTGAATAAACGCCAGGGAAATATTCCTCCCTACACGTGTTTGGGTTTTTCGGGGTGGTTTTCTTGGCCGCCGCTCCTGGCTCTGCAACAATGCCCGGCTTGTTGGGCCCCGCGCTGCAGGGCAGGCTTGAATAGATCTGTCTAAAATTATAAGCGGGCAGCCCCTGGGCTCTGCGAGATCACAGAGCCCACGCTGGGGCTGAACAAAGCCCCCGCTATTTCCCAACAATTAGCCTGGCTAAAAGGACATCTATCTCCTGCCATCAGAGCCACCACGTGCCTCCCAGCCAGCCCATTGTGCAGCTAATTAAATAACACGCCTCTCTCCCCGGGAGCGTCTCCTGATTAGCTCGCCGAGGTCCTAAATCCTGGCGGGTGTGAATGGGAACAGACAGCTGCTGGGCAGGGAATTGCGGCTCCCGAGGGGACGTGGTCACCCCGGGACAGCCACGGGCAGCAGCACCGCTGAGTTCAGGGCTTTAACGGACCTTAAAAGCTCAGCCAGTGCCACCTCTGCCACGGGCAGGGACACCAAGTGACACCAGGGACACCTTCCGCTATCCCAGGGGGCTCCAAGTGCCGTCCAACCAGGCCTTGGACACTTCCAGGGATGGAGCAGCCGCAGCTTCTCTGTGCCAGGGCCTCCCCACCCTCACAGGGATTAACTCCTTCCCAACATCCCATTAAAGCCACTCTCTTCCAGTCTGAAGCCATTCCCTTGTGCCATCCTCAGGAAGCTGTTGAACAGAGATCCCGGGATCCAAGAGGGTTCAGCACACTCTACTTCCCTACCTGCCTCCCAACTGCCTGCAGCAGAAGCCGTGAAAACAGATGACTTATTTATTATTTTTCATGCTTTGATAGTGGCTGGAGGAAAAAAATCAGATGCAAATATTTTTTCTAAATATGTTCCTGGCTGATACAAACCAGTTTGTTGTAGGTTTTTGGTTTTTTTTCCCTTTTCCCACACTTCTCGTTGAGTTAAAGCAGTGGGAAGAAAATAAACAAGGAAAATGTTGTGTCATTCAACCAGAGCTAAAACTTTCTATTTTTGCACTTAATATGGGAAGGAATTGCAAAATGGAAAAAAAAAAAAGGCCTATTAAAAGTAATTTGTTAACAAGCTCTTTTCACCCAGTTAGTTCACCTCTTCAAGGAGGATTCTGTGGGAGGGGAAAGTCTTGGATGAGGATGAGGCCAAAGGAAAGCTGGGAAGCTGATTTGTGTTCTGTGAGATAAACAAAATAACCTCTGGGGCTTGGAGTTTCCTCCCAATCTGAAAGGGAGTTCTGGGAAGTGAAGAAAATCCCTCAAATGATGCATCAAACACCTCAGGGCTGCCTGAAATGTCCTGGGCCACCATGACCATCCCTGGGGGAGGTGGACATGGACCTTCTGAACACCCAACCTGCACCAGCTGGAGCCAAAAGCCACGGGAGGATTTTCCCCCCATCCCAGCCCAGTTCCTTGGGCTGAGCTCCAGCACAACAGCCCAGAACTCCTAAATCACTCCAGATGTTCAGCACCTTCCCTCACATGCTCCCAAGACCCGGAAGAAATTCAGTTTCCTTCTGTCAAGGCCCCAGTCAGCAATAGTTGCAAATATCCCTTTTACCCCCTTTAAATCATCATTTCCCACCCCTGGCTATTTCAATCATCATTTTCACACTGGGAGAGCCTGGCTGGAGGGCTGGGAAGGTGGGGCAGGAGATTAATGAGCTGATTTCCTGTAGACCTGCAGCTCCAGGCTGGAAGCAGCTGGACCTGCTGCTGCAGACAGAGCTCCATCCACCCAAGGAAAACAGAAAATCCCCATTCCTCATGCCTCGTGGGGAGGAGGCAGAGGGAGGAAGGACACAGAGGAGGAGGCAGAACTTTGTTTTGTTCTAATGGGAGCCAAAGCTGGCTCCTGGTTTCCAAACCCACCCTGGGGAGCAGCTGCTGGTGGAGCTTGGGTGGGAAAAAGCTGAGAAGCTTTAGGAATGCATTGGGGAATTATTAATCAGTGCATGTGCACACCCATAGGGTTTCATTGGAAAAGCATATGGATCACTTGATGCACGCTGTTGTTGAAATCATATTTGCCCTGCACTCAGGAGATGCAAAGGTTTTACACCAAATAACCAAATTTTACAGGGATGCATCCACAGGGCCAGGAAAAACATCATTAAAAGATGTGCCACAGCTCACACAAAGGCCCAGAAAGGCGCTACACAAGAATCCAGCTCCAAACACAGTTTAACATAACCCAGGGGCAGTCTCCTCAGCCCTCCAGCAGCCTTCAAACCCCACAGCCAGGTCTGAGAGCTCCATTCATCCCAAACTCCCAAATAAAGGGCAGGAGCCAAGAAAAAGCTGCCTCCCCTCACCCAGCCAGTGCCCTCGAGCCCAAAGCTCTGGGAATGGCTCCACAGCCACTTGATTAATAAGGGCCCAGGGGGAAAAAAACGTTTATATAACCTCATCTTCTCTAAACTTCCTAAGTGCTTCAGAAAGTGGCTGCCCTGGAAACCCAAACTGGAAACGAAAAATATTATCCTGCCATTTATAAACATCCCTGGTGCTAATGAAGTGAGGAGCAGCAGAGATGGCCAGTGAGGGCGAGGTGCTTTTGGCAGGCGTGGGAGAGCCTCAAAAGCCCTAGCTTCAGGTGCTTGTGGAGGGGAAAGTCCTCCCACCATGATGCAGTGCCATTGGAGCTGTGAGGCCCTGGGGCAGGGATTTGGGAAGAGGGATGGTTGTGGAAGTATGGATGGGAGCAAATGTGGGGGGAGAAGGGCAGGGTGATCACAGCCAGGCAGGAGCAGGTGGGTGAAACCTCTAAAATCATTCCCTGAGCTCAGAGTGTGGCTGGGGTGAAGCAGCACATCCTGCTCCTGGAAAGCAGGGAGGGAATTTCGGTGCTTGCTGCACTCCAGACTCTGTGGGATGAACTGCCCAGGCCGGGCTGCTCGTGCAGGTCAGCAGAGCAGGGCTGTTTACACCACTGTGCTCTGAATAAACACAGAGCAGCCCAAATTTAGCTCCTGGGTTCAACCACCCCACGCCTCACAGCCCCTCAGCCACACATCCCAACCAGAGAGCCAGGACAGCAGAACACTCCAGCCCATTGCTCCATCTGCTTTCCCTGCTGGCATTTCCCACGGAGATTTGTTTTTGCTTCAGCACCAGAAAACGCTGAGGTTTGGCTGGAAATATTTGGATTTGGTTTTGACAAAATATTGATGATTTCCGCCCAACAATCTGTCACTTTTGGCAGCAACAAGGAGAAAAGTGGAAAAAAAAAGAGGTTTTTCCTCAAGATATGGGGACTGAGCTAACACCCAGCTTAGGACTCCACACAGGGGGAAGGCAAAGCAAAGCTACTGGGCTGCCTCATTATCCTGTCAGTCTGATTACTGCAGAGCAAGGAAAACTGCTCCTGCTTCTGTGGAGTGGCTCTTTGCCTGGATGGAAACACAGCCAGAGCTGCCAGACACAGGAGGCCTCTGCTCTCCTGGGGTCAGGCAGGGGCTGGATGCACAGCAGAGGAAGAGCAGGTCTGGTCACCTCTGGAGATGTCTCAGATACCCCAGGGTTGCTCGTGGTGAGGAGCTGATCCAGGGCAGGGGGAGATGCCAGCTTTATTTCCATCATTGCCTTCCAGAATTAGTCCTGTCCCTGGAGTCTGGAAAACTGGGTTGAAATTTCCCAAGTGCAGACTCTTCTGCAAGATGCCTGGAACTGACCAAATTAGATTTTTTTCCATGAAAAGGCTCCCTTGTGGCATCTTTTCTTTTTCCTTTTCTACCTCAACACTGACATCAGTTTGACCAGGCAAGACCCCCCTGGCCCCACTTGAACCTCAGATGTGGAGAGTGAATCACACAGGCGTGGGAGAAAGACATTCCTGACTCCTGAAAAAGAACTGCTGCTGAGTTAAGGAGAAGGAGTTTGGGCTGGATCTCCTTAGAAATCAAACCTCCCCTTTGGTGGAGCAGTTTATTTTCTCCATTTTTCCTAAATATTAAACCCTGGCACAATTTGAGGCTGTTTTCCTTTGTCCAGTCCCGTGTTACCCCTGAGAAAAGACCAACTCCCATTGGGCTCCACCCTCCTGACAGGGATTTGTGGGGATCCTGGCTTTGCATCCCAACCTGCCCATGCAGCATCACGGGGGAAGGAAAAACAACAAAAGAGAGAAGCCCTGTCTCCAAAAGGGGAGAAGAGGTCTCCAAAGGCAGCTCCCAGAGAATGGAGAAGCTCCTTTTGTGATCCTAAAGCTGGAAATAAACCCATGTGCAAAGTCCAGCCTCCATCCCAAGCTGTTTCCACACCTCACTGGAGCCGTTTTGGAGAAGGCAAGTGAGTGTCCCATGACTGTCCCCCAGAGAAACCATCATCCCAACACACTCAGGACCTCGTTATCCCTGCCTGCTTCCACACAGGCCCAGCTCTCCCCAGGACCAGCTGCACAGAGAGAAACCATGTTCCAGCTCTGGTCAAACAGCCAACAATTGACCCACTGCATCTTTTCCAAGCCTATTGATCCCAAAGCCCAGGGGGAAGGTCCATCTGGAGGGCTGGGAAACTCCAGCACGTGCTGGGGAGGCTGCAGGCAGCTCCAGGGCTGGCCAAGGATCACTTCAGACGTCTCTTTTTGTGTGTAATCTGAAGCACTTGCACAGCCCTGCTCTCCAGGGACCCTCAGCCACTCTCCTGACCTCACTGAATTAAGTATGGCAATAAAATGTGCACTGAATTAATCATCTGCATCTCCAACGTGAGAAACTGCTGTGCAGGGGCTCACAGGAGCGGCTGCAGGGATTTAGGGATCTCACTCCAATGGAAGGCAGGGGGGTTTAGATGCCTAAAGACTTTCTGGTAAGTGATATAGCCAAGGTCTTCCAAACCCCAGCTGTAAGACTCAGTCTGGTCTCCTAGATCTTATCCCTGAGAACCCTTCTCCCATAAAAACCCAGGCTGGGCAGGACTTGGAGCAGCCTGGTCCAGTGGAAGGTGTCCCTGAGCAGGGAACAAGATGAGCTTTAAGCTCCCCCAGCCCAAATCATTCTGGGATTCTCTGATTCCATGACCATGAGTGCTGGGAAGAGTCACCAGGACTGGGAGCTTGGGTGAATGACCCCACAACCTCTGGGAAGAGGAGGGTGCACTGTGGGGTCCTTGTAGTCCAACAGCTGATTGCTGCAAAGCTGGGATGGGGAGGGAGCTGGGAGAGCAGAAAGAGATCAGAGACCCCATATTTCCCCCAGAGGCTCCAGGTAAGGGGAGAAACATCACAGGCACGAAGCAGGCTCTGGAAAACAAGGTGCAGAGAGCTCCTTTGGAAAGCTCAGCCTTGTCTCTGCTCAGAAAAGGAGGAATCATTTCCATTCCCAATTGACAGCAGGGGCAGCTCAGGCTGATTTCTATCTCATTTTAGGACAGCAGAGAGATGCAATCCCTTACAGGGCTTTCAAGGAATATCCCCCCTAATACTGTCTTTATTTCTCTAAGCCTGGCACTTCTTCCTGCTCTTCCCCTCTCCATCCTGGACAAGCTCCCAGAGCTATGCTGGGGCACAGGGCAGTCCCATCCTCCTGGAAGTGTCTCTGTGTTGGAAATAACAATTAAAAGAACCGACAGACCATTCTAATTGCCCCCCTCCTCCCCCAAACGTCTGACAGCAGTTTCTCAGGCTGAAGTGATGCAAATAGCTGAGACAAGGCTCAGATAAAGTATCTGTGCTCTCGAGGGCTTATCTGAGCTGAACACCAACTCCAAAAATCCTGAAATTTGCCCCGTGGGACTGTCTCTGGAGGTTGATTTCCATCTGAAGCCCCGACCTCCAGAGACTACAGAAACAGCTCCCGTTCAAATGCATTCTTGAGATAGCAGGGTGGGACCCGGCAGGTCTGCAGCTCCCCTACTGCGGCTATCTGGGATTTGCCTCCCGGTGGGAATGTTGCAACAGCGGGGCTGATGGCTCAAGGAACCGGTGACGGCACCTTTCACCACCCCTGCTCACACTCCCAGGACCGAGGGAAAACCTTCTCTGCTCTGATGGAAAGATCACTTTCCCTTGGCTAGAGATTGTTCCGTGCTGGCTTTTGCTTTCAGGCTCTGCTCAGCTATTCCAGGCAGAGGGAAGGCTTGTGGGAAATCTCAGAGTGCTGGGAACTCCCTCATCTCAGAGTGCTGGGAATTCCCTCAGGGACCATGGCAGTGTGGGCATCGGGAGAAGATCTGGGGTTCCAGGGTGTAACAGTGATCTGGATGCAAAGTGTCCCCGGGTTCTCTGACAACCCCTGGCAGGATGCAGAGGGAGTCAGCAATTCCTCAGTCTAAAGGAACACAGCCAGCCCCCAGCAATGGCCAGTCTCTGATATTCACTTATAAACGTTCCTGCTTAGCGATCCAGTCTTTCCAAAACCACACAGAGCTGCAAAAGGTGTGAGGTCTGGCAGTGACACCCATTCCTAGTGCACAGCTTGGGATGGGAAAGGAGCTGGGAACTCCAAGGCCAGGCTCTGAAAAGGATAATTGGGATCTCTTTTTAAGCTGTACAAGGGCTCCTGGGCTCACACCTGGGCTAAGACCATTCCTTGTCCTGTGGGAGCACCAAGGATCTCCCATCTCCTGGCCAGATCCCATATTCCACATGCTCTACAGACACTGGAGTGAAAGAGAGCAGGAAGGATCCCTCCCTGGAGGGTTTGTGACCAAAGAATCCACAATCTAATCATTTATACACCTCATGCAAATCTGGCAAGGACAGGAAAATGGAGCTTTCTGAAAACCTTTCAAAGCTCTGCAGAAATTGCCCAAATCCCGCTGATCCAAGCAGAGAGAGATTTCCTCTCTGCAGAGGTTTGCAGCCGGCAGGCAGAGTTCTCAGGCAAGAATAACGATGAAATTCTATAGGATGGCTCATAAACCAGAGAAAAAAAATTAATTTCCTACTAAAAATTCCCAATGGCTCATTCCCAAAGGGCCACAGGACTGCTGTGGAGCGCTGGCTCCCCTTCTACCCCACGCCTCACCCTGGCCAGAAAACTGGGACTGAGGGAAAACGTGGGCAGGTCTGGGCTCCCAGGGCTCTGCAGCTCTGGCAGCACCAGGGTGAAGCATGAGGTACCAAAACCCAGGGACTGAGGGAAAACCTGCAGGCAAGGTCCAGCTCGCAGAGCTCCATGACACTGGCAGCCCCAGGGTTAACCACGAGCCCCAGAATCCCAGGGTTTGGGGGAAAATGAGTGGGCAGAGTTTGGCTCCCAGCACTGGGAGCACCAGAGTGAACCACAAGGCACCAAATCCCAGGGATTGAGGGAAAACACTCCATGGCACTGGCAGCCCCAGGGTTAACCACAGCAGCGCCCTGCGAGGCAGCGATTTCTGCTTTATTTCAGCAGGGGAAGTGTGTCCCGGCCTGATTAGCCCAATGGTTTCCTCTTTTCCCATAACCTCCAGACCCCCATGGCCTAAGTGTTTACTTTCTGAAATAAAAAATCTGCCAGTGTTTTTCTTTTTGCAGGGCATGTGTATTTTGGGAGGATTCGGGGGGAGGGAAGTGGAGGGGGACTGAATGGGACGGGAGGCTGGCGCACACCTCCCTCCCCTCTCCCACCCCTCACCCCAGCTCCTTCCCAGCTGCAGCCTCGGAGCTGAGACTTCTGGCTTCAATGTGAGGAAGAGAGAGAGAGAAATGCATTAATGAGAGAGTTCAGGCTCTTGCTCCAGCAGCCATAAACACAAGGAACATCTGGAGGGAGAGAGAGGTGCTCCAAGCTGCCAGGAGCTGAAAGGATCAGGCTGTTTGCAGGGTCCTGGGTTCCCTGCTCCCCACAGCCCCTCTGCCTGCCCTGCTGTGCTCTCCTGGCATCCCACTGTCCATCCAGGGAGAAAACACAATCGGAGAATCCTAAGGGCTAGAGAAACCCTCTAAGATCATCCTCCACCACTGCTGCATCCACCACTAAACTGTGTCCCCCACTGCCACATTTACACATTTTTTGAACAGTTCAAGGGACAGGGATTCCACCACTTCTCTGGGAATCCTGTCCCAAATATCTCCTCATTGCTGCTGCCCTCGCTGCTCCTCACCCTAAGTGCTGCTACAAGGGCTGGCCATGGGGAACCAAACCCTCTGGTCATGGTTCCGAGGAATTTTCTCGAGAAAGCTCAAACACCACACCCCCCTCTCCCCGCCCCCAGTTTCGCTTTGTGTGGCCTGTCTCAAGTGTTTGGTGGTGCAGGATGGTTTCCTCCTCTGGAAAACCAAACAGGTACATCCAGCTCACTCCATCCCTACAGCAGGGTCAGTCCTGCTCCAAGGGCAGCCCAAAATGACACCTCTTCTGCAGGCAGCCTCAAGGGATCACAGACTGGCTGTGGCTCAGTTCCCTTTCTCCTGGGCTCTACATCCCATTTATCCCTTTCTCCAGACACATTGGAGCTCTTGGTGCTGCTGCTCATTTTTGCAGCTCCCAAACTTGAGTTTCCTGTCTTGCAGAGCTCCCACTCCCCTATTACACCTGAGAACCCCAACACATCTCCAGGCTTCTCCCAAAACCCACACACCAACAGTCCAGCTTTCCTCCAGCCTCATCCCAGGGACCAACGCCCTGTTCTGAGCATCATCCCTCATTCCCCAGCTGATTCCAGTCTGCAGCCCAAGTGGGAAAAGAGCTCTGAGCTCATTCTCTGCTGATGACCCAGGCACAGGGAGCTCCCTGGGGTTTTGTCTTGGAGAGGCAACAGAGGGAATTTTCCAGAGTCAGGCAGGAAACAAATGGAAAAGTGAAAGCCTGGATTTTTATCATTCTATTGCCTCAGTGCAAATAATCCTCTCCAAGTGCTGAGCTGCAGCAGGTCCCAGCATCACTGAGTGTCATGGGAGCACCTGTGTGTGTTTTCCTCACCTGGGAAACAACAGGATCCACAGGAACCAGGGACTCCAGCTCCCACTGACCTGAGAGCAAAGCTCTGCTCATCCTTCCCAGCAGATTCAAACACACCTCAGGCATCCCACAGCCCTGCAATTCATTCCCAAGGCACAGAGGGATCTCCTCTCTCCACCAACAGATTAGAAAGTGCCCTGAATAGAGAAAATGATTTGTGTCCTTCAAGAGCCCAGACTGTCCCAGCACAGCAGCTGGGACTGGCCTTTAACTGGAGCCAATGGAATACCCAAAGATCCTGAAAGGAAAAGTAAAAGGAACCCCTATTCCAGCCAGGCCCTAAACAGCTCCAGGCCCAGAGAGGCTGTGCCACCTCAGTGGTCAGAGGGTGACAACAGCCCAGGACCCTCACTCAGCCCCTGGGCCAGGGAGAGCTGTGGATCAGGGAATGCTGCAGTGGGTTGGGAAGGGGCAGGATTTTGTGCAGGGCTTTCTCTGAGCCATGGAATGAATTCCCATCCCCTGCATCCCTCCCCGTGGGGGCTCACCCCGACTGTCCCCCATCCTGCTTCCCTTCACCTTCCTGCACATCCTTCTTTGCCTGCTCCTGGTTTGTTAAAGAGGGTGAGGAGAGACTGGCTGGCCCAGGGCTGATCCTGGCTGCTCCAGGGCTGATCCTGGCTGCTCCAGGGCTGATCCTGGCTGCTCCAGGGCTGAGCCTGGCTGGCCCAGGGCTGATCCTGGCTGCTCCAGGGCTGATCCTGGCTGCTCCAGGGCTGATCCTGGCTGCTCCAGGGCTGATCCTGGCTGCTCCAGGGCTGATCCTGGCTGCTCCAGGGCTGATCCTGGCTGCTCCAGGGCTGATCCTGGCTGCTCCAGGGCTGATCCTGGCTGCTCCAGGGCTGATCCTGGCTGCTCCAGGGCTGATCCTGGCTGCTCCAGGGCTGATCCTGGCTGCTCCAGGGCTGATCCTGGCTGCTCCAGGGCTGATCCTGGCTGCTCCAGGGCTGATCCTGGCTGCTCCAGGGCTGATCCTGGCTGCTCCAGGGCTGATCCTGGCTGCTCCAGGGCTGATCCTGGCTGCTCCAGGGCTGATCCTGGCTGCTCCAGGGCTGATCCTGGCTGCTCCAGGGCTGATCCTGGCTGCTCCAGGGCTGATCCTGGCTGCTCCAGGGCTGATCCTGGCTGCTCCAGGGCTGATCCTGGCTGCTCCAGGGCTGATCCTGGCTGCTCCAGGGCTGATCCTGGCTGCTCCAGGGCTGATCCTGGCTGCTCCAGGGCTGATCCTGGCTGCTCCAGGGCTGATCCTGGCTGCTCCAGGGCTGATCCTGGCTGCTCCAGGGCTGATCCTGGCTGCTCCAGGGCTGATCCTGGCTGCTCCAGGGCTGATCCTGGCTGCTCCAGGGCTGATCCTGGCTGCTCCAGGGCTGATCCTGGCTGCTCCAGGGCTGATCCTGGCTGCTCCAGGGCTGATCCTGGCTGCTCCAGGGCTGATCCTGGCTGCTCCAGGGCTGATCCTGGCTGCTCCAGGGCTGATCCTGGCTGCTCCAGGGCTGATCCTGGCTGCTCCAGGGCTGATCCTGGCTGCTCCAGGGCTGATCCTGGCTGCTCCAGGGCTGATCCTGGCTGCTCCAGGGCTGATCCTGGCTGCTCCAGGGCTGATCCTGGCTGCTCCAGGGCTGAGCCTGGCTGGCCCAGGGCTGATCCTGGCTGCTCCAGGGCTGATCCTGGCTGCTCCAGGGCTGATCCTGGCTGGCCCAGGGCTGATCCTGGCTGCTCCAGGGCTGATCCTGGCTGCTCCAGGGCTGAGCCTGGCTGCTCCAGGGCTGATCCTGGCTGCTCCAGAGCTGAGCCTGGCTGGCCCAGGCAAGGCCTGACTGTTCCAGGGCTGACCCTAGCTGGCCCAGGGGTGAGCCTGACTGGCCCAGGGCTGATCCTGGCTGGCCCAGGGAAAGGCTGGCAGGCCCAGGGCTGATCCTGGCTGGTCCAGGGAAGGGCTGGCAGGCCCAGGGAAGGGCTGGCTGTCCTGCAGGCAGGAGCAGCAGCTGTGTGTGCCCTGTGAGAAGGCGCCCATTCATATCTGCGAGAGCATGCGGGGGAGGCAGCACAGCACAGGGGAGGGGGAAGTGTTGGAGGAGGCTGAGAAAAGGAAGGAGGCCACAGTTAAAAATAGGATAAAAGGACATAAAAAAAAAAAAAAGGCAGATCTGAAAAAAAAAAAAAGAAAAAAGCTTCGCTTGGAAAATGCTCTGCAGCTGGAGAAGCCATCGGGCTGAGCCTGGTCAGCTTTACCTTCCCCCCTTCTCCTCCTCCTCCCCAAGCCCCTTTCCTCTGAGCATGGGCCTGGAAGATGGCCCAGAAAACGCCCACAGAAAACCTTTTCCTGCGGGGTTCTCCACCGGGAGAAGAGCAGGCAAAGGAGGGGACACGTGGGGAAAAGCAGGGAGGCTTGGCCACGGATGCAGACAGTCCTGTGGGACCTCGGCCTGCAGGCCAGGCAGGGATGAAGCAGGGATGGGAGCAGGGGTGGGAGCAGGGCTGGGAGCAGGGATGGGAGCAGGGATGGGAGCAGGGATGGGAGCAGGGGTGGGAGCTGCGCTGGGAGCAGGGATGGAGCAGGAATGGGAGCAGGGATGGGAGCTGGGCTGGGAGCAGGGATGGAGCAGGAATGGGAGCAGGGCTGGGAGCAGGGATGGGAGCAGGGATGGTGGCTGGGATGGGAGCTGGGATGGGAGCAGGGATGGGAGCAGAAATGGGAGCAGGGATGGGAGGAGGATCACAGGGTCAGCGGGATGGGGCACAGGGGGAGCGTCCGCCCCGCTTTGTGTGGGGGCAGAGCACACTGAGGGGTTTCTCCAGTTGCAGGGACTTGGCTCTCTTGGCTCTCCTGGCCAAACCAGCTCAACACCAAGGCAGCCCAGGCTGTGAGGACTTGATGCCCATGAAGCGTCAGCTCTGCTTTTTGCTCTCCAAAAGGTCCCTGGAATTGTTCAAGGCCAGCCTGGACATGGCTTAAAGCAACCTGCTCTGGTGGAAGGTGTCCCTGCCTGCAGAATGAGATGATCCATAAGGTTCCTTCCAACCCAAGCCATTCTGGGATTCTGTGATTGATTTCTCAGTGAAGCCAGGAGCAGTCCCCCTAATGCTCCAGAAATAGCCAAAAGGCTGGGAATACCTTCAGTCCAAGGGTGCTAATTCAGCACAACAGTTGTAGAAACTTCCGCTGGAGTCGGAGTTGTTCCATCCGGCACTGCCATTAACAACAGGTTTATCTCCCCTATCAGTAAGGAAAACAAACCCACTCTGAGTGGAAGGGGCTGTTAAAGTGGCCTTGGCTCCCAAAAGCAGCACAGCCAGCACTGCGTCCATGCTGAAATTGTAATGGAATCACAGAATCCCAGAGTGGTTTGAGCAGAAAGGGACCTTAAAGATCATCCTCATTCCAACCCTTGCACCACGGGCAGGATGCCACCCTCTAGATCAGGTTGCTCAGAGTCCCACAATAATTTGATAATTCCATGAGCAAATCTTTTCTTCCGCTCCAGTTTTACACCTAATATTGTATAATCCAAAAACTATTCCCAGGGAGGAATATTAGGATCCTATTTCCTTATGGATTCACCATAAGGTGCTAAGTGTGGCTTTCAGCAATGCTTTGGGCAGGCGTGGGGCACCTGCAGTTGGGTGGCAGATGGAGCAGCCAAGGTGCCTTTACAGTCCTGATGCCACCCGTGCAAGGAGCAGAGCTCCTGTCCATGAGCAGCCAGCAGCTCCCCTCTGGACAGCTTTGTTCTCCCACCTCTGGGCTGGGCCTTTCCCTTGCTGTGACAATTTCTGGGCAGTGACATTCCCAACATGTGCACCACACATTGTGGTACAAGCTGACAAATAAAGTCCATTTTCAAATGTTGGCCTTTCAGGCCAAAAAAAACTCCACCCCTTCTTGCTTTATCTATGAGCTAAATCCACATCAGGCTTTCCTTTATCCATATCACAGAATAATCTTATCAGTTTCAAGCACAATGCAAATAAACTTGCCCAAGCTTCAAAGGCAAAGCATCTTCCCTAAACATAAGCAGCCCTCAAACTCTTAGAAATATTGTGGGTTTCTATTGCAGGAGGATATATTCACACTTGCATTTTCCTTGTTGACTTGTTTCTTTCACCAACATCAAGACCATGAAAACCAAAATAGCCTCTGGTGCAGCAGAAGAATAGATGACAAATGGTTTTCATGTGCAGCCGAGACACAAAGGAGAAATGAAAGGCTGTTCCTGGCCCCATATACAAATAAGAGTTTCCTCTCATTTAAAATTAGAAACTGCTCTAGACTGAAGAACCAGCAACACTAAGAAAACAAATCAGAGAAAGAGCACCTTGCATTGCAACAGGAAGAACTGAAAAGTAATTTTTAGGTATTAGAAGAGACCCAGGGGCCTGTCCTGCTCATCCCAACTCACTAGAAGCTGGATCAAAACCTGTAGAAGACAGCAACAGTTTGGATTCCTTTCCCTGGCTTCACTAATGTTTGAGGCAGGCTCCAGCCTCTGCAACAAGAAAGTTCACAGAGCCATCGTGGGGTAAGGAAGATTTGGGCTGCAGATATGTTGGTCCCTGGAGAGAGCACTTTCACAGAAAACGGGAGAGGGTTGGGAAAAAAAGCCCTAAAAAAACTTTCCAGGCACAGACTTGCAAAATGTTTGAGCAAATCCAAATGCTGCCAGATTTCATCAGAGCAGAGCTGACATCATGCTGAGAGAGGTCACCCACAGGAGTTGAGCAAATAGCTGGAATAAGGACTCCTGGGAATAGCAGAGGGGCTTTGCTCCGGCCACAGGCACAGCTCTCTGTGTCCATCTCCTGCTCACACTCAAGTGCTCACCAAGGGAGAGAGGAAAAAAACTCAAATGCCTGAACCTTTGCCAAGGAGAGATTTCAAACTGTACATTTGACCGCAGCAGTGACTGGTTCTGCTGAACTCCTCAGCTGCAGAAATCTCTGAACACCAGGGCTTTCCCTCCCCAGGGGCCAGCGAGGACCACTAACGAGCAGGAACTGCTCACAGGAGAGCAGCACATACCACAGGAAAGCTTACATGGGATTTAAATGCTTCACAACAGGCTTTTGTGGGACTGAAGTGAAACAAAAACTTTATCTTGGCCCTTGGCAAAGGTCACTGTTGTGCAACTTGAGCTCCTTCTCTTGGTTCTGTGGTCGGGCTGTGCCAGGGGGTATCTGAGCCCTGGGCTGCTCCCTCCTCACCCCCTCCAGGCCAGAGAACATCTGCCCTGCCAGCTGCTCACACAGGAGTCCTGGAATCCTGGGATGGTCTGGCTTGGGACCTTAAAGCTCATCTCATTCCTCCCTACCTTCCACATCACAAGAAACAGCCCAAAGTGCAAGCTCAGTGTGAAAATTCATGTGTTGGGGCAAGGATCAGCCACTGGTGCTTTTCTAACAACTTCCAAACTATAAAGGTGTAGGAGGAGACATCAGCTAGGCAGAGGTAGGAAAGACATTCCCTAGGCCCATGCAGGGAAGACATTCCCTAGGCCCAGGCAGGGAAGACATTCCTTTGGCCCAGGCAGGGATAACATTCCCTACACCCAGGCAGGGAAGACATTCCCTTGGCCCAGGCAGGGATAACATTCCCTACACCCAGGCAGGGAAGACATTCCCTTGGCCCAGGTAGAGATAACATTCCCTACACCCAGGCAGGGAGTTGCTTTAGCTGATGGCCCAACGTGGCCTCTCCTCTCCAGTTTTGGTGACCACCAACCTCCCAAAGAATCATAAAATCCCAGAATGGGATTGGAAGAGACCATAAAGCCCATCCAGTATCACCCCCTGCCATGGGCAGGGACACTTTCCAATATTCCCAGGTTGCTCCAAGTGTCCCAACATTGGGCAGTTCCAGGGCTGGGGCACCCACACCTGCTCTGGGCACCCTGTGCCAGGGCAAAGCATTGAGTTACAAAAGACCCAAAATTATCACCACAGTGGAATGGAAATTTGGGAATCCCTGTTTCCTTTCAAGCCTCCATGGACGCCACTTTCCAGAGCCACTAACCAGGAGCCAGGACATCAGTCCTGGCAATGCCAGGAGAAATGCAGAGGATGCCACCAGCAGTTTGGCAGGTCCACCCTGCTCATGGGATCCTCCCAGAGACCCTGCTGCTGCCCCTACATGCAAGGGAGGTGCACACAGAACTTCAAAACTCCAAAAACCAGCAAAATCACCAGCTGAAAAGGTAGAGGAGTTCTCCCACACCATGGCAGGGAAGAAGGAAGCTCCCACCCTTCAGCATCACTTTAATAGGAAGACAATAGATACAACCCCCCCCCATATTTAAGGTTTTTTTCTGCTTTCTGGGCCAATCTTCACCAAGGGAGACCCTTGACACCATCAAGGCAGGTTCCAGCCTTGTGATGTTGTGCCTGAGGGGGGCACTAAGGGCAAAAACCCCAATGAATGAAGGCAGGACTGGGGCAGAAAGCAAATCTGGAAGGACACCACAAGGCGACACAGCAAACACAGCCTGGTGGGGTCGTTTTTCAGGCTCGTTTTTCCAGCTGAGGCTGCTCCGAGCCCCCCCAGCACAGGGAAGGTGCCACCCCCATGTCACATCCCAGCCCACCCCCGTGTCCTACCCGTGCTGTAGTGCTCCAGCCCCGTGGGCACCTCCTGCGTGGCGGGCTCGTCCCACGGCGGGCAGCACGGCCGGGCAGGGCAGCAGGAGGCCTGGAAGCCACACGTCACCCAGGGATCCTCACAGGGACCAGGCACTCCTGGTTTCTGGAAGGAGCAGAGGGAAACTGTCAGGGGAGTGAGCCAGAAACGGGCAGGGGGCAGTGGGGTTCCCCCAGGGTCAGGCAGCAAATCGTGCTCTGGCAGATCCCAGCTCGTCTGGCTGAGGGTGTTGGGATGGGGCCAAAAGGGTCTTTTTTGAAGCAGTATGAGGAGAAAAGTGAAGGTCAGAGTGAGGCTGAGCTTGGCAGGATTTCAGCCTGAGGAACTCAGGAACTCTCTGTGGCAGGGGTTTGTTCCACTCCCCATAACTGGGAATATCATTTTTAGGCAGCAGAAGGCCCCAAAACACCCCAAAATGTGGGGAGGGTCTGCACCATGGGGTGCAGAACCACAGCCCTGCCCAGGCACTGTGGGGGAGCCTGGTCCCAGCTGTCATATTTATGTTCCTATTTATAGGGATATTATTTGGAATTATTTTCTTTATATTTGGATATTTATATTAGTTTTATTGTTGTGTCCACAGACATGTTTATACATGTGGTATGCACACATGGGTATGGGAGTTATACACCTCATATGCAATGTACAGATGCATATATAATGTATATAATATAATGTATTATTACCCAAACATTATATAATTACTGTATTATTATGTGTTAACACACAATATATTATAGATGTACTGATTATATGTGTGATATAAGCATTTATACACCCACACCTATATAATCCTAGTTTATAACTCAATATAAATTACACACTTATTTTTATTGTATATGAAGCTAAAGTTCTACTTTATAAAGAAAATATATTTATTAGACATAGATATAGAGCTATTTAGAAACATAGATTTGCTTAGATTGGGAACAAAGCTTCAATAAATGATCCCAGGATATAATTTTCATTTTATTTTGTACACACCTATTTTATGCATATATATTTATGTACACAGTGTGTGGACATATATGTACATACCATATTTATGTGCATCTGTGTGTGGACATTATATATATATTTAGCATGGACACACACACATATACATATATACCATATAATAAATACATTGCATTTGTTTCTCTCCCTAGAAGAGGACAATACCATGCACATATCTATAAATAAATGCAGGATGTTTGAATTTTTTATCATTGTTACCATTTCCCTGTGGGGGAATAGATTTCCTTGATGGCAAATCAATATTTAAAAGCCAAATGCTTGCTTGGAACCATTTAAAGGAAAGCTATGGAGCTGTCTTGGGAATATTTCATGGCTCAGTGTGGGCTTTTCTTCCCGATTTGGGGAAAATGTTGGGTTTTAGCACAAGTTCTGGCAACCTGAGGTGTCAGCCCAGAGCTTATCTGACCTCTAACGCTCAGCAGATCTTTGGAAAAATGGTTAAAAATGTCATTCCTCTAAAAAGAGGTCTGATTTCTCTGAATATAGGTCTGATTTCTTTAAATATGGATCAGACTTCTCT
Organism: Trochalopteron elliotii; assembly: GCA_024734555.1. Classification (NCBI taxonomy): domain Eukaryota; kingdom Metazoa; phylum Chordata; class Aves; order Passeriformes; family Leiothrichidae; genus Trochalopteron; species Trochalopteron elliotii. The sequence goes on from JANPWX010000415.1 coordinate 229,650, forward strand.
AAATATGGATCTGATTTTCCTGAAAAAAGGCTCAAATCCCTGCCCAGCCTGTCCTAGGATCACACTCCAACCTTTATTATACACAACCACCCATCAGCTGCAAACAGAACAGAGCTGGCTCGGGAGGGGGAGCACCGGAGTGGTCCCAAAACTCCAGAAAACACGGGAACCTTTCCCAAGTGCTGCCCTGCTCTGTGCTGGTCCCACTGATCCCAGGGGGAGGTCAGCAGGGGGAGCAGGCAGCGAGACAATGCTCCCCCTGACAATCCTCCCAACACAAGCACTGGAAATCCGATGCAGGATCCCATTTCCAGGGGAGGTTTGCAGGCTCCAGAGACTCAGAGAAGCTCTGGGTAAACATCTGGAATTCAGGACTGCTCTGAACTACCCTAAAACCTTGGACACTCAGGAGATGGCACCGAGCTGGGTCAGGGCTGGAGAAATCACAGCAACTGGAGAGAAAACTGCTGGGGTAGGAAACCAGCCCCAATTCCTGTCTTTCATAGAGTCATGGAAAGATTTGGATTGGAAGAGACCCTAAAGACTGTCTCACTCCACCCCCTGCCATGGGCAGGGACACCTTCCACTGTCCCAGGCTGCTCCAAGCCCCAGTGTCCAACCCGGCCTTGGACACTGCCAGGGATCCAGGGGCAGCCACAGCTGCTCTGGGCACCCTGTGCCAGGGCCTGCCCACCCTCACAGGGGCAAATTTCTTACTAAAATCTAATCTGTGCCCACCCTCATTCAGTGCAAGGCCATTCCCCCTTGTCCTGTCCATTCCTTACCATCATTCCAGGCCGAGCCAAAGGATAAGGAGCTGTGTTGCCAATGGTTGTGTCCATATAGTAACTCATCATCTTGGAGAGGTGCCTGCAGGAATGGAGAGGGGCATTAGATTCCATGCCATAAAAACTGACAGCACCAGCTAAATCTATGCTTTCCACAGCTGTGTAAAGCTTGGAGCAGACTGTCACCTTAACGAGTTTAGGCTGGAAAAGTTAAGAGGAAAAATACCTGGATTAATAGGAAATATTGTGATTAGAGGGGTCATATCAACAATGCAGCACCCAGATGCAGGAGTGTAACCAGGGGAGAGCCTGACAATGGGGAATGAATTATCACCTGCAAGCTGAGAGAGCTGCTCTGATGGAAGATGAGATCATATTTCCTTTCCTGGAGAATAGGTGGGAAATTGTTGCCAATTTTTTTCTTTTGAAAGAGGAAAAAAAAAAAAAGAAAAAAAATCAGTTTGTTGAGATCAACACCTTTCCTGTGAAAGCTTTGTCAGGCCCAGTCTGTCTCACAAAGAACTTTGCTGTTTTCAGGACACATCCTCTGTTTTTGCACGAGCTTAGGCTTCCCTTGCTGAATTCTGCCTTGCAATTCATGGCATTTCTCACATGGGATTCACTCCCCTGGGCTAGTCATCCTGCCAGAGCTGCTCATTAGCTGAGATTTCTAATCATCAATGAGCCCATTTGTGTGGCTGAGTTGGAGGAGCTGCAATGTGGCTCTGTTATCAGAGGTGTGGATGTTTCTCCCTCTCTCCTTGCAATGCCAATGGAAAGTGCAGGGCCACGGCTCTGTCTGTACTTTGGGGATGTGACTCCAAGGTGCTGGGAGGGAAGAGGGAAGGGGAATAGCCTGGGCTCAGCAGGGCTGGCTCAGGCAGGATGGGACCTGGGGCCAAGGACCTGTTCCCAGCCTGGGGATGCAGAGGAGCTGTTTTAACCTCCCTGAGGACACAGCTCTGGCTCCTGGGGAACTCTGCATTCCTGCAGAGCCCTGGGCTGTGACCACTGCAGCTGCAAACACCTGCCTGAGTTATCTTACAACAAAGTCCCAGAACCATCCAACCCATCCCTTAACCTGGCACTGCCAGGCCCACCACTATCCAAGTGCCACTTCACACATTTTTCAAACACTTCCATGGAAGGTGACTGCACCATGCCCCAGGCAGCTGTGCCAGTGCTTGGCAAACCTTTGAGTGAAGAAATTTTCCTGATATACAACCTAAACCTCCCCTAGTGAAACCTGAGGCTGTTTCCTTTACTCCTATCACTTTTTCTCTGGGAGAACAGACCAAACTCCCCCTGGATGCCCCCTCCTTACAGGGAGTTGTGCAGAGCCAGAAAGTCCCTCTGAACCTCCTTTTCTTCAGGCTGAGCCCCTTTCCCAGCTCCCTCATCAGACTCATGCTCCACATGTTTTGTGCTCAGCTCTTCTCAGCAGAACCATCACAATCACATCACCTCCAGCCTCCACTTTTACTCTTGAACACCTTCTGGAGGCCCTGGGATCCTCTCCCAGCCTTCCCTCTGCTCCTTCCCCGGGGGGTTTGCTGCTCCTGGAGCTCTCTGCAGTTCTCCACCCCCAGGGAAGGGCAGAGCTGCTTTGGCTGTGTCTCACTCAGCACCTCAGCAAACAGGGACCCCCAGAGCATCTCCCCTGCGCCCTGTGAGTAATGGCCCAACACAAAACACCTGCATGTGCACGGTATTAAATGATCATCATCATTTCCTGCTGCTTATTACTAACCCTGCCTCAAACACCAGCAGATTTTTTTTTTTTTCAAACTTCTCTTTTTTAATTCACGAGACTGAAAACTACCCCTGTGTGGTGGAAGAACAACCAGCTCGTTTCTCTCTGTACCCAAAACCACACCGAGTACGAGTTAGTGTGGCTGAGAAGCCTTAACTAACCTCGGCATCTGTGCACGCCCTGCCAGCCCACCCCAACGAGGCGTTAAAACGCCTTGGCTTCAATCTCCCTCCTGCAGCTGGGGCAGCTGCAGCTGCGCCAGACAAAGACAGTGAGTGGAGCCCGTTGCTGCAACCTGAGTGAGCACAGAGCTTTTGGGTTCCAGGGGACTTAAAGCTCAGCCCATTCCATGCCTCGCCATGGGCTGGGACACCTTCCATGAGAGCAGGGTGCTCTAAGCTCTGTCCAGCCTGGCCTTGAGCACTTCCAGAGTGGAGCATCCCTGGCATGAAGGGCATCCCATAAGGCAGGGCAAGGTGCTCAGTCCCAGCCCATCACACGCCAGACCCCAACCTCCAGCACATGGGAACTGTCTCAGGTAAACAAGGGCTGATCTTGCCCTACAGCAAAGGCTGATGCTGCCAAACAAAGCAAGGCAGACAGGGTGGAATGGAGTCAGGGAGGGCTGTGGGCTGTTCACCTGCCTCGGTGACAACCCACGTGTCCGGGAGTGAGGCACCACAGCCCCAACGAGCAGTCAAACAGCAGGCCCCGGGTGCAGCTCTGTTCTCTGCTTTGCAGCTCATGCAGTGGCAGCTGGGGTTTGGTTTGGGGTTTTTTCCCCCTTTGATCGAGGCAGCTCACTCACAGCAGCTCTCGAGAGCCGCATTCATGCCTCGCTGGTGTCATTTGCATCTTTCTCAGGCTGAACCTTCCAGCAAGGCACCGCACGCTGCTGCTCGAGGCTGCAGGCATGCACTGACATCAGCAGCACCAAACCCATCCTGACACCCAGGACAGGCTTCATGAGACAAGGAATAGCAATGGGGTTTAACCAGAGCTGCCAAGCAGACCCAGCAGCTCCCACCCCAGCCTGCAAGAGGTGAATTAGCATCTCTAGACAGCAGCTCCAAGACATTTAGAGCCAGTCTGCTTTCTGGTTTCTCTTCCCCTCCAAGCTGAGCTGTTAAAAAGCACAAGAGAGGGGCAGGAACACAACACAAAACTCAGCAACGATTTGCATCTCCATATCTGTGGGTTCAAGAGAAGTCCTGGTTAAACACAAATTAAACCAGTTCCCCAACCTGATGCAGGCTTTGTGGGTGACAGTGGTTAAAGGACAGAGAAACACAGGCTGGAGGCTGTGAAAAGGACTTGGAATCATGGAATCTCTGAAGAAAGGATCCCAGAAAGGACCATTCCAAGCCCCCAGTATGGGCACGGATGGCACCCAGCAGGTTTCCTTGCTGGAAAAGGCAAGTGAGCAGATCCTGTGCATGGAATAATTGTGCTCTGGAAAAGCGAGTGTGGAAGAGGAGGCAGAGACAGCACAGAGGGAGCTCTGCTGTGCTTTGTCCAGGCTAATTTTAACAGAACTTCCACCACTTCCCAGAGGAAACTACTTCACAGCCCAAAACATCTCTCACTGTCAGCAAGTTTCCCTGATGGCTGAGTGATATTTTGCTTCTCTTCAGCTTCCTCTAATAAGAGCCTAAAGAGTTTCTCTCCTCCCCTGGATGCTGTCAGGGAGCTCAGCTGAGCTCCATTCCAGGCTGGAGCTCTCCGGGCAGGTAATTTGGCTGGTACTGAGGGAATCACTGCAGATTTACATCAAGATAATCCAAAGCCACAGCTTGCTGAGAGCTGCTAGTAAATAGAGGGGAATCAGAACCATTTGGTAAAATCCTTAATGACTTAACAGCTTGACTTCAGCCTTATTGTTTGCTCTTATTATTCCTGTCCTATTGTGAAAACATGTGTGGGAGAACCAGCATTTATTCTGGGACTTGATCAAGTACCAGTCAAAGCTATTACACTCTTGGGTCATTTCTAAACTAAATTAAAATTTTAATTCCATTTCAACATCCATCCCTCCTCTTTTACAAGGTTGTGGGTTTTTTTAATTTTAAGTCAATTACCAAGCTTGGTTTAAAAAAGGAAGAGCTGTTTGTGCTCATGATTAACACACACACCCCCCTGCAGAAGTTGAAATAAATATTAGAATATAGTGAACTTTTTCTGCTGGATATATAAAGTCACTTCAGAGTATTTTCATGCAATGTTTTAGTTTTGTGGTTTTTAAAGAATAGGAAGAGGAAAGTGGAGCAATGCCACAGTGACTTTCCAGTGGCAGAGACAAGTCCCCATCTCTGTTTTCCAGTTTAGTGCTCCATCCACGGCTCTGCTGCAAAGTCCTGAGGCTCAGACTGTTCCCCAATTTCTGAGCTGCAGGAGCACACTCAGCTCTGTCCCACATCCCTCAGCCCCAGCTGGGCACCCAGGGAAGGTGTCACTGCAGGGTGGCACACCTGGGACAGCCACCAAACGCTGTTTGGATGCTTTCTGCATCCCAATAAACCAAGAAAATTCCTTTTCCGTGGGGTCTGACGAGAAGCCAGGAGGATGCGGCAGCAACAGCAACACCACCAAAATATTTCTGGCTTCAAGAAGGTGAATCAAGGCTTTAAAAACCTGCAGCAGCCCCCTGTCACAATCCCACCCTCCCCGGGGTGCCTGTCTGACCCAGAGCTGCTCAGTGATAACCACTTCATTTCTGCATCCAGCAATAATTTATCCTCTTTGAGGGGGTGGGGCAAAGAGCCGGTGGAAATGACATCCTTCCGCCAGGCTTTAACCCTTGGGGTCCGGGCACTTTCCAGGCCGCCTGGCAGCCCCGTTCCCGGGGGAATTAGGGGTTGTTGATCTGTTGGCATCTCAGAAACCTCCCGTTCATCAGCCCTGGCACCCGCCCCGGACAAAAGGAGCATCGCTAAGGCAGGAGCGGAGCAGTGGACAGGAGAGTGCTTTATACACTTACAACCATGGTTTTGAACACACTAAATCCCACATTTCTTATGATTTTATAACTTCAGAGCGTTCGCACCCGATTTCCTGCAGGGCAGGCGGGCAGTGGGTGGTGCTGCAGTAAACAATGGAGCAGCGGCGGTAAACAGAGCAGCGACGTATTCTGTAAATACTCCAGGAGGTCAAAGGGCCGGGATAAGGTCACCCAGGGAAAGTGAAGGGGCGAGGCCGAGGATGTGACCCCTCCTGTCCGAGCTGTCCGGGCTGCGGGGCGCTGATTGCCGGGGGATTAACGCCGGTGAGGAGCGGGCAGGGCAGGGACAGCCTGTCAGCACATCCCTGCCTGCTCCTGCCGGGCCCTTCCCTCCCCCGGTGCCTGGCAGATCTGAGGGGATCTGAAGAGCCTCCCCGTTTGGCTGGACAAACCCTGGCTGGAATGGATGACAGCGGCCGTGGGAGAGCGCCAGGGTGGTTAAAGTTTGGCCCAGCCTCACAAAGCCTTCGCTCTCCGTGCTTGTAGTAAACTGCTTTTTCTCTGCGTTTCTCCTGCTCTCTGCTCATTCATCGATTACTCGGCCGCTAATTAAGCTAAGATAATGCCCCCATCAGCAGCCCCAGCAGATGCACAGCGAGCTGACAGCTCGGGTCAGGCAGGAAGGGCTTTAGGTGGGATGCCAGAGCTGTTGCCATTAAATCACCCTGCTCTGTCCCGGCTCACAGCAGCCACTGGCAACTGCAGGAGGATGTGAAGGGAGGGTTAATTAGGTCAGCTGTTATTTCACTCACGAATTTGCCTCCGTGTAGCAGTAGACTCAGCACAGTGCCATGGGCCAGGCCCTCAGCTGGGGCAGAGCAAAAGGGGAAAGAGCAGGATCAGTGTCCCACTGTTCAGGGACGGATCCCTGCCCCAGGGTGGGACCTGACCCCTCACACCTTCCCCATCTCACAGAGCCCAGCCTCTCCCGTGGCACAGGGGCTTGGGCAGGGCTGGACAGCCCAGCTGGGAGTCCCCTAGTATCCCTGTGGGACCATCAGCAGGACACCTGGACCAGCCTGACCAAACCCACTCTGAAAATCCCACCAAACCCCGCTCTTCATAGGGCTCCAAACCCCTGGGGAAGGTGGGGTTACCTTGTGTGTCTTTGTCCCTCAACTTGGGAAAGAGTTTTGTGACCTGGAGGGGCACAGAGTCCCCCCCAAAATCTCTGTGGTGAACCTGAGGACAAGGGACGCACACATCCCGGTGCTGGGCTACAAAAAGCACCTCGTTCTTCCACACACCCCCCAGCCCCTGGGCAAGGAGAAAATGCCCCAAAAAATCAACCTTACCCAAACATTATTTTCATGGCAGGCAGGGGAAGGTGCAGACCCAGCAGAACGGGAGGCAGTGGGGATGGGCTGGAGCAGGAGAGCAGCCCGGCCCCAGCCCGCAGCCCCCAAAGGTGTCAGCTGGCAGCGCAGGATGGGAAGTTGATGGTGATTCTAACACCGAGTGAGTGTGTTACAGCAATGATTTACAGACGAAAGGGAAGGGGGGAGGCCTTGGCTGGACTCCTCAGGGACTCACAATTCCCACTGTCTGGGCTGGGTGGGCAGGATTCTGCTCTTCCCAAGGAATGGCAGCGGCTCAGCAGTGCATCCCTGCTGCTGTCACACTCCAGCTTCTCCCCAGGGGAAGTGCTGGCACTTGTGGCACTTAGGGCCCTTGAGGGGATGGCATCACCATGGAAAACACCTGGAGGGGTCACAGCAAATCCTTCCAATCATCCCTGCAAAGTAGGAATCGGCCCTGGGGCTGTCTGTCCAGCCTCAGGCTTTTCGGATCTCCTCTCCCTCACAGCAAAACCAAACCAAATTACACCAAAACCAAATTACAATTCACAACAGCAAAGGAACTGCAAATTTAATTCACTGCACTAATGCCAGTGCACAGCCTTCCACCTCTATGAGGAAAATAATAATGTTCTCCTAAATCTCCATATAAAAATTATGTACCAAATATATAGATATAATTTTTTAAAGGGAAGCATCATCTGAGACATTTACAGAAGATCCTGCGGTAGCAAATACACAAATCAGTTACTGGGTGGAACTGGAAAGGGAGAGAGGAAAAGTAAATCACCACAAACCAGATCTGATTGTCCTGAAAATGTCCACAGGTACCTCCAACCCCCGAAAGAGTTCAAAGCGCCTCTCCCCACACCACTTACGGCTCAGCTGAAGGACCCGGGGAAAAGCTTTATATTCTCCACGGCTTCCCACACTGGTGTCCGCTCTCCTCCCAACTACCTGGTGCTCTCGGCGCCGGAGCCGGGGAGGATGGAAATACCATAGTGTTTGAGGCAGGGCTGCTATTCAAAGGGAGGGGGAGTGGTCAGCCCCGCACCCAGGGCGCTGCGAACGCCGCCAGCCAGGAAAGAGCCACCTCTGGCCGATGTCACGGCGCTGGGGAAACTAAACAGCCGCTGCTCGGAGGTGGGGACGGGGCACCGCGCCCTGCCAGCCCCGCTGTGGGGTGCCCTTTGGGTGCCGTGCCCTGTAAATCCATCCGAGGCTCCAGCCTGCCCACCCAGTGCTGCTGCAGCCCCCAGAGTCCCGTGAGTGGAGTTTATTCCTGCCCAGGGACCAAATTAAGGCTCGCAGAGCACGGCCAGGTGAGGCTGTTGCAGCCCTGATCCCCAAATCCCAGCCCAGACGGTGCCTCATGGCAGAAATCCCTCCTGAAGGGCCCCTGGCACCGACCCTGATCCCGTGTGTGTCCCAGGGCACCGCCGGCTCCAGGGCTCCCTTCTCTGTTTCGTGCCTTCCCCCAGCCCCGGGCAGGATCCAGCCTGCTGCAAATCCTGCAAACCCCTGGCGTGTACCTCTGGAACAAAAAATACACCCTGGTAGCCGCTGCTTGCTTTTGAAACCCTAAAGGCTGAAGGAAGCGTCCCTTCCGTGAGGAACTGGAACGGGAATTCACTCGGGCAGCACTGGGAGCTTCTGGATCAGCTCAGACAGGGCTGGATGGTCCCAGCCCGCATCTCTCCAAAGCCCAGTCCCAGGACAGGTGCTAAAAGTGTCCGGGGCCTCTCCAGACAGAAGGGCAGGAGAGAACATTCCCGGCTGGCCAGGACCAGGGAGTGGGGCAGAAACACGGCTTGCAGTGATCTCACTCCTTTAACGCCCCTTTTAAATCCCAGAGCATGATCTGGGATTGCCTTTGTCTTCCTCTTCACAACCTGGCCAGGGAGCTCCAAACGCCAGTGGCACCCCCAAATCCCGGGTGCAGGAGGACGCGTCCATCTCTCCTCTCCCTCTCTCGCTCTCCAGGCAGCAGAGCTGCTTTTTCCTCCAGGAGAGGGCTCCAGGCTGGAAATCCTGCCCGGCTCCAGCACGGATCCCATCCCGCTGTCCACATGAGCAGCCCTGGAGCCCCTGCCAGGGGCAAAGCCCAGGCCCCGAGCGTTCCCTGTGCGCTGCCCCAGGACAAATCGGGAGGCTGGGAGCAGCTGCTGGGATTTTCCCTGGAGATCTGAACAGCGAAATAGAACAGCAGCAAAGAGCCCCCAGCCCTGGGGCTCAGCCCTCGGTGCCCCGCTGCACTGATGCCATGAAGTTCTGTTTGCAGGGTAGCTGCAGGAGGGGGTGATTTGCAGGGAATTTAGCAGCACCCTCACGAATGAAACAAAGCAGCCCGTACATCTGAGCGCTGTCACTGCTGAAGGATCAGTGTGTGGGGAGAGGAATAATCCCTGGAGACACCTTCCCCAGAGCAACCCTGGGTGTTTTGAGTACTCTCAGCACAGTGGACATCTGCAAAGTGCAAACCAAAACTGTGTTTGCTCCCACGTGGATAATTCCTGCCTGCACAGGGCTCCTGTGGCATCTCCTGCTGCAAAATGTTCCCCAGAGAAATCAGATGTGCCAAACAAGTGTTCACAGGATAAAGGTCCCTCCTGTCCCCCTCTCCCAGACCAGGAGGTTGCTGAAATGCACAAAGTGACAAATAGCAAAACCCCCCATTATTTATGCACATAAAACTATTCCCAGGTCCTTCAGGAGCTCCCAAATGATGAATGAATCTATCCTTTAGCCCTGAATTTAGGAACACACAGCTCCAGGTGGCCCAAATCCATTACCTGCTGGACTCTTCAGGCATGGCTCTCACTTGTAGCTGTTTTAACACAGGAAATGATTTACAGGGCTCCATCTCCCCAGGAAAGTTTCCAGCCTCCTGGGCTTTGCTACAAAGGCTCTGTCACATCTGAGCTCCAAAGGAGTGGAATGTGTTCAGCCATCAATTTTTATCTGGGCAACTCTTCCCGGGATAACCCCGCTGGCAGCTGTGAGCAAGATGTCCTTGCCTGGATGCTCTGCTCTGGAGGGTGCTGGGATGCAGCATCCCAGACATTAACAGCTCTGTGGAGTGGCTGTGCAGCCAGCTGGGAGGCTGGGCCATGGAATCACAAAGTCATGGAATGCTTTGGGTGGGAAGGGACCGTGAAGATCACCAGGTTCCACGTGGCTGCCTGGTTTCAGGTTCACTGCTGTCACATCAGTCACCCAAAGCAGTTGCTTCAGCTTGCAACAAAAAGTTGGGTTAAATTTCGGGCAGCTCATGGAATTGATCATAAGGTCGTTGCACTTTCCATGGCAGCTCCTTTGGGTTTGCTCTGTGCTCATAAAAAATAAAGTGATCCCTTAATGTTTCCCTGCAGCAGTTATTGATGGTTTCACCAAATTGGAGATGTCTTGGGGATATTTCACAGGTTCTGCATTCATAGGCTGCTTAAATTTGGGGGCACTGTTGAAAGGTGCAGCCCACTGGTGTTGGCAGAAATAGCCCCTTTCCCAATAACCTGGGAAATCCTCACCACCATTTGGGATGGAAGCTCAGAGCAGCATCACTGTGAGGGCGACTGGAGATGGTCCTGGTTTGTCTGCTGGAGCTGGACAGTGAGCCTGGATCATCTGGGCAAAATTCAGCCCTGTCCTGGGTCTGTCACCCACTCCAATTCCACTCCCTTGCAGCCCCCAGGTTCCTCTCCAGGGAGAGATCCCTGTGCTCCTGCCTGTGGATCATAAACCACTAAAGGGGAGTAATGAACATGTAATGAGCTTCCAGAGCCCTTCATGGACCACCATTTCCATCTTACTCTGGGAAAACAGAGAAGGAACCAACAAAATGATCCTGAGCACCCAAATCTCTGCTTTTGGTGTTACCCTGGTGTCGTTGTAGGACACAAAAGAAAGATGAAAGACTTCAAATATTTCAGAAGGCAAAGAACAGCAAATAGGCTTTATTGTCTAATTCTTACTACCTTTTATAAGGTGTTTCAATGCAGACTTAACATGGTTGGTGAATAGGAATGACACCCCTCTAATGCCATTGGTTAAACTGGAGAAACAGCAAAACACCACCTGGAGAAAGATTGTTCTGGGAAAGGAGAGTTGTTTGCCAAGATTGTTTTGAGAAGAAGCTTTCTCGAGAAATTTTTCCTTAAGAAAAAGTTAGCAGCTGCCCGCAAGCTAAAATCTCTCAGACTCAGAAATATCAGGGCAAGGGAGTTGGATGGGCATTTCTGAGCTGGAGGAACCTTCCCAGTGTTTGCCCTGGGAGAAGGTGACAGAGCTGGAGCAGGAGCTGCCTGTGCCTGGAAATCCGTGGCAGGTTTGCCCAGGGAAACGTTCCCTCTGCCCCTCCTCAGAACCCGTGTGTGACTCACAGCCTGTGCCCAGATGTTCAGTGGTCCCAGAGCACATCTGGGATCCAGATGCTGACGCCCTCTGGAGCTGCCTGGCCACAAAAGCCAACGGGGACAGAACCAGAGCTCATCCCTCTGGACCCACCCCAGTGAATTCCCTCCTGTATGGAGCCCAAGGGTGCTGAATGTCCGAGCTAAGGGGAAATTCCTGCCCTCCAAAGCAGGAGAACAAGATTTTTCTACCCTTGGATCAGGTAGGAGCTCAGATCTTGGATGTCCATTAGCTTGGATGTGAAGGTGCAGGCTGTGCACTAAAACAGAAAAATTTGGGGTGCACAGGAATATCCTGAATGCTTAAACTGCCCCAAAAGTGACATTTGTGATGCTCTGTTGGGTTGGGAGCTGCTGCACATGAATTTTCTCCACATCAACCAGGATAACTGTGATGAACTGGCCCAACCGTGGTTTATCCCACTTTTCTAAGGGAGACCAGATCTGTGTAAAAACAGGCTTTGAACAGGGACTGTCTGAAGGTGTCAGGACTGGGTGAGAAACAACGTGGGGGAAAATTCCATTTTCATCTCTGTCCACATGGATAAAAATACATGGATGTGGACAGAGGTGAGAAAACCCAAAATCACACTGATAACAACATTTTCTTCCCTGTGAGGGTGGGCAGGCCCTGGCACAGGGTGCCCAGAGCAGCTGTGGCTGCCCCATCCCTGGAAGTGTCCAAGGGCAGGTTGGACAGGGCTTGGAGCAGCCTGGGATGGTGGGAGATGTCCCTGCCATGGCAGGGGTGGTACTGGGGGGCTTTAATCCCACCCAATCCATTCTGGCATTCTGAGATTTGGTCATGTTTTCACTCTGGAAGGGGAAGTGAGAAGTTTCCACTCAGCTCTAACTCTGTTGTTAAGAAACATCTCTGGGGAAGTTCCAAGCAGAACATTTCCAGCCTGTGCCCTTGAGATGCAAACTTGTGGATTTTGTGTAGCTGGCACAAAACCCAATCTGTTTTCTAGAGGCCAGTGGGAACATTTTCATTGCAAACTCCTCTGTGCAGGTGCCTGCCCTACTCACACCATTAACAAAGTCCTGAAAGCTGCAAGAACAAGGTAAATTAATTATCATTTCTGTCAATATTAACTGGGAAATCAGCCCTTACTCACAAGTTCTCCCATTGCAAGAAGAATTTGGCCTCTTGGTTGGAAGAAGGATCTTTGATTAGTCTGATACACGCAAACAAAAAAACAGCGAGGATTTCATCACACACATCCTCTTCAAGCTGTAAATTAAAATCCTCATCCAGAATCATTTAATCGAGGACTATAAAGCCAGATTTCAGAAGTGCTCTTTTCCCAGGCAGGCACATAAATAGAGATCAGATTTATAAAAATGCTATCAGCCAACAATTCCTGCTCGAACACATCTGGCCAGATTTCAAAACCAATTCAGCAACCAGTTAATCACTTGCTCTTTATTACTTAACTTACTATTAGCATTGGGGGTAAAAAAAACCCAATAGATATTTTTATTTTCTTTTATCTGTTAAAATATTCCCTGCATCTTGGCAGGGCGGCATTCAAAGCCTTGATAAAAATCATGACATTTTTAAAAAGTCAACTACTTCTCAAGCCTATGTAAAAATGCAGGGCGTGAATTGAGATCATTTCACCGCTTCCCTTTGCATCTTCTTGTTCAAAAAATGAGATTAGCACTGCACTGAGAATGTCACATAAAACCCATTGAGAAAATAATCAGCAGCTAAAGAAGCTTGAGCTGGGATGGGAATGAATGGGAAGCTGGAATTCTTATTGCTGGTGGTTCTCTGAGGACACCAGTGCACATCTCCAAGCTTTGTGTCCCCAGAGATGTCTGTGGTGGAGGTGGCCCTGTCTGGACAGCAGAGTGTGGTGGCTTCCTGGGTCTGGAATTCTTCCTTCCTGGCAAGCAGTGACTCCAAAACTATTGGGGCAGGGTTGAGTGGTGATAAAGCTCCTAAGGATGGAGCTGCAGGGGTTTAACAGAGTGGATGTGGCACCTGGGCCAAGGTCAGTGGTGGATCCTTGGCGGTGCTGGGGGAACACTTTGATGGTCACGGAGAATTTTCCAACCCAAATGATCCTGTATTCCCTGAGCCAGGGGCTTGGAGCAGTGTCTGGAGGAGGGGCTGCAAAGGCAGAGCTCAGGTTTTGCCCGTGGCTCACTCAGGGTGGTCCTGGGGGCCTCATGGGGTCTGTTCCCTCCAGGACAGGGACACCCTGGGAGCAGTGGCCAGCACAGGTGTCAGCTGGAGCCGTGAACCAGCTCCTGCTCCCCAGGGGTGATCCCAGGCTCCATCTCCATTTTTCAGCACTCATGGGTCAATTCCAGCCCAGCTCAGCTCATCCTTTGAATCCCTGGGCCCTCTTTCCATGGCTCACATCTCTTCCCATCAGAAATGCCACTGTGTGGGGAGGAGGAGGAGAAAGGACGTGGATGACGTGGGAATGAAGAGATTTCTCTGCGTTGGGTTCTGGGGGGAGCTGATAAACCTGGGAAATTCTCCTTTTCCTGAGGCCTTTTCCCAGTCTCAAAGTGACCTTTGTGTTCTCATCAGCTGACTGACACGTGGACAGAGGGTTCAGGGGTTGGTGACCTCAGCAGGGCCGAGGTGGGAGCTGAGCCCTCCTGGGTCCCACCATCCACCCAGGAATGCCAGGGACACCCTCAGCTAAGGAAATGTTATCCTGGCTCTCCCACAGGGCATGGAAGGTGTGAGATGTTCCCACTGGAACAGGAACTGGACATTTTTCAGTTCTTTATTTGCATATCTAAACCAATGCAAACTGATCTGTACCTTAATAAACACTTTTTGTTACAGGAGTGAGCAGCAGAGGGAAAAATTCCAGTAGCAGAAAAGTGAGGCCGGGTTTTGTGGAAATGAGTTATTAACATGTCCTTTACCTCTCTGTTTATTTTCCACACGGTTCCAGGTCAAGGAAAGTTTGTCTGTGACAAGGATTAGGCTTTGAGAACAGCTGTATCTTTTCATATTTAATTCCTGAGCTGCACCGAGGCTGTTTGGACAGGTTCTCCTTTGTCTCCTCTGTCGATTGTCAGGGGAGCTCAGGCAGGATAACAGGACACAGGTGACATCCCCAGGGTGTGACATCCCCTCCATGAAGGACACCCAGAGCTCCAGAGGAAGAAAGGGGATAAATAAGGCACGTTCTGGCTGAATCCACGCCGTCCCATGGCTGCCTGGTGCTGCAGGGGTTGTTTATGGCCGGGCTGGGAATTGGAGGGCTGGGTCCCACATGTGAAGTGAAAGTGGAAGTGTGTGGGTGGGAGGGGAAGCAGCAGCATCCCATTTATCAGCGCTGCCGAGGCCGAGCAGCTTTCCCGGATCCAGGCTGCCTCATGGAGCACTTCACATCCCCCAGGCAGCGCTGCAGAACCCCAAGGGCACGATCCTATCCCGGGATCCATCCCCGGGGAAGGCAGGGGCAGGCACACCCACCCTGGAGAGGAAAAACCCTTCCCACTGTCCTACAGCCTGCTCTGGGTGCTTCATCAACCTGCCCACCCTCAGTGCAGCTCCCAAAAAAAGCTGGGAATGGCCCAGCCTGCCTTCCTCCTTCCCAGAGCCAGCGTGGGTCCGTGGGGTTTCAGCAGGGCAGGGGGATGGGGCTGGAGGGCTGGAGGGCTGGAGGGAGGGGTCACGGCGGGGTGAGCTGATAAACAGCAAACAATCCTAATTTATGCGAAAAGCAGTCTGGAAAAAATGACATTCCTGCTTGTCTGCCTGTGTAACACACAGAGATCCTAAAGAAAGGAGCCAAAGATGTGTCCATGAATCAGAGCTTTATCCTGCCAGCCCCTCAGAGCCCAGCCCAGGGTTTGGGGCAGTTTGCCTTGGTAATTGCCCAGCCCAGGCTGCACCAACAGGGCCCTATTGGAATCAAACAGGTCCTTTGGACCTCGGATTTGCTCTGGTTTTCCACCCTCTTAGACAACAAATAAGCCATTAATGTCTGGAAACACAGCCTGGATTCTCACTCCAGGGCACAGCTCAGATCCCTGCCAGGGATGCCCAGTGCCACATTCAGTCCTGTGTCCCAGTGCTGATTAATCCCCTCCCATGCCCACCTCCACCTCCAATGCCAGAGGAGACACTCCAGGTTCACAGCTCTGCAAATAAGATCCCAGTGTGCCTTTTCCTGATGGAAAACTTCCAACAGAGAGCAAGAGCAGAGTTTACTTTTGACACCTTTTGGCTCTCCACTGGGATGAGGAAGTTTGCAGAGGATCTCTGGGCTAATTGCTGGATCTGTATCTTCATTAACAGGAATCTTCTCTGCCTGGTTTCTTTTCCTGGTGAGTCATAGACTCGGGGAATGGTTTGGGATGGAAAGGACCTTAAATCCCATCCAGTGCCACCTCTGCCATGGGCAGGGACACCTTCCACTGTCCCAGGTGGCTCCAAGCCCTGTCCAACCTGGCCTGGGACACTTCCAGGGATGGAGCATTCCCAGATTCTCTGGGCAGCCTGATCCATAACTCCAAATCTTTACCCATCTTTCTCTACCTGCAGGGTCTCTGCCCAAATCCAAACCCCTGGGCACATATCCAGAGTGCCAAGCTATGGAAAGCTGCAGCCTTTCCCCAGGTTTTCCCTGGATATTCCCAGGCACAGTTGGCAGGTCCAGCTGGATGCCCAGCAGCAGGATATGGAAATTTTGGCTCAGGCTGAGAGTGGGTGAGAAGGGGAGCCTGGCCCACAGGAAGGAACCATGGAGCAGCATCACAGGGCTGTCCCTCCTGCTCCAAAGGCTTTTCCCAGATGGGAACTGCCCCAGCATTCACCAGGCAGTGATAACACAGTATAAGCTTCCCCTCAGTCCCTTGGGAGAAATCCAAGTGTGATTTTCCTCCCTTTTTCCACCTGGATCTGCCATGCCAAGTGGTCCCGTGAGCACTGGGGATGATGGTGCCCATGGATGGCAGGGAATGGACTTCCCAGGGGGAATGCTGTCCTTGGCCAGCCTTTCCCTGCCCTGTAGGGATTTCCCAGCCAGAGCCCAGCTCTGGGTGCAGGGCCCAGCTCCGGGTGCTGCTCTGGTGGCCGGAGGAGCACACTCTGCTGGGGGCATTGTCCCTGTCCCTGTTCAGAGGACTCAGCTGGTGCTGTCCTGGGCCTTTTGAAGTCAGCAGGAGCCTGGCCTGGGGAAGGTTTATGGGATGAGTTCTGGCAGTGCTGACTGAAGCTGTTTCCAGAAGTCAGTGAGGGCCATTTCCAGCACACGGAGAGCAGCCGGGGCTCCAGCACTGCTCCTTCAGTGCCTGTAAATCCCCCCTGAGAATTCACCAACCCCAGCTGGGAGTTTTATCTCATTTGGGCCCCCTGGGCACTGCCATGGGCATGGATAAGCCTTGCAAATGGGATGAGGAATTATTCTGTTTCAGTCCCATCCTGTGGGCTGAGAGGGACCTCGCTGAGACCCAGCTCAGGATGGATTCTCCTCCTCCCTCAATGAGCTTCATTAGCTCCAGCTTTTTATGGATGCAGCAAATGAGAGAAATAAAATAAATACTGCAATCAAAGTGCTCAAACCTATGCCTTGCCTATGCCAACACAAACCCTGAATGGGAGGAAGTATTAGGCTAAATTTAGCTCCTCAAGCAAAATCCGAGAGCTTTTATTTTTTCTTTAATTTTTTTTTTCTCTAGGTTCATACTGTAAAACATCTGCTGAACAGTTTCCTATAACTGTTTTTGGCTTTTAAATCAAAGAAAGAAGAAACAATGTCCCATTTTTGTAGAGAGAAAAGGAGGAGGGGAATAATAGACCTTCCTCTCAAAGGAGGATGACAATGAGGATAGAAATAGAAAGGGGGGAGCTTTGAAACATCTTGAGTCCAGACAAGGAGTGGGTGGATGGCAGGTTCAGGTATCTCTGCTTGCTTTGGCTGCTTCCCATTCCGAGAGGGAGCTGGCAGAAGTGCTGACAGCCAGAGGGAAAAGCCTTGGGCAGGGCTGGGTCTGCCTGGGTGAAGGGGGGCTGGGAAGGGGGTGCAGTGGGCCTGGGGGTGCATGGGGAGGTCGTGGAGGAGGGAAAACAAAGTTACCCAGCAGGAAAAAGAAAGAGAAGTTGTGCTCGGTTGTGCTGCCTTTTCCCCCAGCCCAGGAGAAAATTCCCTGCTCCTTCCAGCATCTCATGGTCCAGCTGAGCTCCTCGGGCTGTCCCACAGCTGCAGCCACCTCCCCCCACCTGCGGCATCCCCGACAAGGGCGTGGGTGGCTCTGAGCTGCCACATCTGGGTTTGGTCCCCTGCCATCTCCTGCCTGGAGAAACCCGTTCTTCCCTGCTCTTCCCTGCTCTTCCCTGCTCTTCCCTGCTCTTCCCTGCTCTTCCCTGCTCCACGGAGACCACAGAGCCCCTTCCCCGGAGCGATGTGCAGCCCCCAGGGGGGACGTGCAGCCCCCGGAGCGATGTGCAGCCCCCAGGAGGGATGTGCAGCCCCC
>JANPWX010000415.1:255552-287537 GCA_024734555.1 Trochalopteron elliotii
TTCTTTCTTTCTTTCCTTCCTTCTTTCCTTCTTTCTTTCCTTCTTTCCTTCTTTCTCTCTCTCTCTCTTTCTCTCTTTCTTTCTCTTTCTCTTTCATTACTTCCTTCCTTCTTTCCTTCTTTCTCTCTTTCTTTCTTTCTCTTTTTCTCTGTTTCTCTGTTTCCCTCTTTCTTTTTCTTTGTCTCTTCTCTCTTTCTCTCTCTCTCTCTGCTCAGGTTATGAAATAACACGTTTTACCCCCTTTCCCTTCCCCTTGCTCTCAGCATTCCGTCAGTGTCACTTCCAACCTCTCATCCATCAGCACGAGTGCTTGGCTTACAACGTTATGGTTTTGTTTAAATTAAATGAAAAGGAGGAGGAAATGTAGAGGCATTTCTCCGCTGATGGAGCTGCTTGTTTGGAAGGTTCAGGTGGATCTGAGCTCCTTAAGGCAGTTTTAAACTGTCGACTTCACTTTAAAGACTTAATCCTACATGAAAAGCCTCGAGAGCTGCAGCAAAGCCGGGAGCGCTCCAGGTGCGTCTCGTCTCTTGCAGCATTTCCCGGCATCTCTCGTTATTTTTTGCTGTATTTTCCTTTTTTCCAGGGCTAAATGTATGCACAGAGCTCACATTCTGCTTTTCTCTGAAGTGACACTCTCTGCTTCCCTGTGTTTCTGGGGGTTTTTAAAGCCTGCAGCAGCGGCATCCCTGGAAGCCGCCTGCCGCCGTCCGGCCGCACTGCAGGGGAGGGCTGGAGCCCGAATTCCCGGGAGGGGAGGGATGGGGCTGGAGCCCTCCAAATTCCCAGGATGGGATGGATGGGACTGGAGCACCCCGACTGCCCGGGAGGGGAGGAATGGATGGGACTGGAGCCCCTCGAGTTCCCGGGAAGGGAGGGATGGGACTGGAGCCCCCACTCCTCAGGAAGGGAGGGATGAGCTAGCCCAGCCAAGGGCAGCACAAACCACCTTCCATCACAAGATCTGGCAGGTGCAGGCAGTCTCGGGGCTGAATAAAGGCTCCTTTTCTCTCCCTTTTCTCCTCCAGGGAGGCAGGAGTCACAAGTGAGGCGCTCCTTTCCTATTAAATCATGGCACACATGTCCAAGGATTAAATCTCCCAAACTCCCAAACTTTGGTCTGTGCTTTTCACTTCACCTGTGCAAGACCTGTAGCTAACATTGTTAACAGGCCTGGGATGAGCTTTTCATCTTCATTTTAAGCTCAGTGGATTCTCTCCCTCCTGGCTTGCCTGGCTTGTTTTCCACATCCATCTTCTGAGTGCTGGAAAGAGCCAAAAATAATTTCTCCAAGCTGGTCTCCTTTTGGCCCCTGTATTGCAGGGCTGGGGAGTTTGCACCAGCTTTCCCTGCTGCTGTAATTAGCTCGAGTTTAATTATTATGAGTTTGCTTGGGATTAGAGGGTGGAGGGGAGCCACCTCCAAGTGCTGAAAGGCTGGGAAGGGGATGGATGGTGGAGAACCTTTGGCAGGCATTGAGTGCCCATCCTGGGGGGAAGAAGCTGGAACATTTGGAGGGTTTTGGGGAGGTGGAGTGAACCAAGTTAAGTCCAGATCAGAGATGATTTCCTGGGGAATGACATTGCCTCAGGTAGCAGCGAGGAGCAATCTGCAGGCACTGGGAGCCTTCCAGGCAGTTCAGAGGCCTTCCAGCACCCCAGGGTGCTGCTCTGTCACAGGCACGTGAGGAGCCTCCCACTTTGGCTGCAGATCTGAACTTCCCCAGCCCTCCGAGCCAGGGAGGACTGTAGATTATGCAGGCTGACTTCCCCTCTAACACAGGCCAGATGAGTCCATCCCATGTTCCTGCCCTGAGCCTGAGTGCTCCTGCCTGGCTCCACTTCTCTTCCAAAATGGCATCCGGTCCTGATTTAAAGACTTCAAGAGATGGAGAATCCATCACTTCCCGTGGCAGCTTGTGCCAATGATTATTTCTAATAAAGGAGGAAGTGATTTAGAGCTGGGCTTACATGTCAGAAGCCTCTCTGGGTAAAGGATGGCTCCCAGGCTGCCTCCCCCCTCAAATAAAGCACAGAGCACTCACAGAAGAAGGATTTGCCCCCAAGTGTGTCTGTTCTCTCCAATGTTACAGTACCTTAAGTTGGCCTTTTCTCTGCCAGCATCATCTTTCAAAGCCCATTGTGGCCGTGAAAACATTCCCTCAGCACATTCCTTAGAAGGTGGTTATTTTTTCCCAGAAAAAAACCCGGCACGTTTTGCCAATGCACACAAGAAATCCTCCCTAGGAGCCTTCAGCCACCCTGGTCCTTCCAGCCCCCATGGGCTGCTGGAGCAGCAGAAGTTCTGCAGAAAACACCCGCAGAACTCCCCCAGTCACCATGAATCCATGGCTCCTCTGGTCTCTTTCCCACCCTCCTGGAGGAGCAGGGAAGAGCCCACTGCTCCCAGCCCTGCTGGGTTATCAGGACAGACATGGACACCTGGGGCTGCCTCATCCTTGCCAGGTTTTCTGAGTTCCCATCCCTCAGCAGGGGAGTGGGATAGCCCCTGGCCAGGGCTCAGCTCACCTGGACAGAACACCCAGCACGGGGGAGCAGGGAAAGGCTCGGGGAGAGCTGCTGACAAGTGGGACTTGCCTTGGAGGTGGGATATATGTCCCCTCCCTGTGATCCTGCCCTGGACTCATCTTAATCCTGGATTCCTGTTGGAGCTGACAGGGAACTTGTGCTTGGACAGGCTCAGAGGTCCCTGCTGACACCCTGAAATGTTCCTGCTGTGGCCCAAAGCTGGGACCTGGCCCAGTTCCTGTCCTGGTGCCATCAGACATACAGGAGTGTGCAGAACCAGATGTTCTTGTGGCCTGCTTCTCCTGGGTTATTTATATCCCTGGAATATTTGATGTTTCCTGTTTTATTGAAGGGCTCCAGGTCCCCAAGTCATTTTTCAGAGCAGGGAGGGCCACAGGAGCTCCTGGAGCATCCCTGAGTGTGTCCCTGCCAGGAGTGGGGCAGAGTGGGAGGGAGGGAGGGAGGGGAGGGAGCTGCTCTTGGTGATTTAATGCTCTGAGAGAAGAATTTGTGCATCCAGGGGGGCTCTGAGGGACAGGATTTGGCATCCACTGAGCACCTGGGTGGATCCACCTGAAACTGCAGCTGTGGGAACTCCCTTGTTCCAATGGGTTAAACAACCCTGCCCCTGCTGGACGAGGACTCCCAACATTGCAGCTGAGCTCAGCTGAAAGTCCATCTGGCAAAAGGAGTTGAAGAAGGTCTGAGCCAAAGCCACAGAGATTTTTCACCCCTCTCTGGCACTGGCTGAAGGGGACAGAGCTGCCATCAAATCTCAGCTCCCTCAGATCTTCCAAAATCAGATGAGAGAGATCTCCAGGATGAGGGGAACTGTCTCATGTGGTCTCACTCCTCGGCTGATTGACACAGCCTCCCAGCCCAGAGACCACAGGCAGGGCAAAATATGGCATGGAGGAAGAATGGGGATCAAAATCCATCTGGGGAGTTCGTTGTTGGATAACCACATCCTCTGAAAGGGACAGGGCTGCTGCAGGAACACGGGGGTGGGAGGAACATGACTTCCACATCCCCTCTGCTCCCCGGACAAATGCACCCAGTTTCTCTCTTTGCTTACCCAAATTCCATCCCCATCCCCATCGGGATCCAAAACAACCAGGAATTTCTCACAGCGGCAGCTTTGGCCTCGGTAGAAATGTTGTTTTCCCAAGCTGCCACAAGATGCCAGCATTTCAGAGAGTTCCTGAGCTGGGAGCCGGCGGAGGGAGCGCAGCTCCGGGAGGAGCCGCGGGGAGGGCTGAGCCCCTCTGCTCCTCCAGCTCCTCCCGAGGTGTCACGGAACCCCTCTGTGCCCTCAGGAACAGGGGACAAGGATGGGCAAGGTGGAGAAAAGCGTCTCCATGGGAGGTGGAGGGAAGAATCTTCATTTGAGGTGGAGGAAAAGCATTTTTGTGGGAGATGAGGAAAGCATCTCCGTGGGAGATGGAAGAAAGCGTCTCCATGGGAGGTGAGGGAAAACACCTTCCCAGGGAGATGCAAGAAAGCAACTTCTTGGGGGATGGAGGAAAAAATCTCCCTGGGAAATGAAGGAGGGCGTCTTCCTGGGAAGTGGAGGAAAGCCCCATCCTGAGAGTGGAAGCCGTGGCTGTCTGGGCTGCAGGAGGAGCAGGCTCAGCAGCTCTGCAGCTCCCTGCTGGTGACCAGCCCTCCTCCTCCTCCTCCTCCTCCTGCTGTGCACGTGCCTCTCTGGATCCTTCCTCAGCATCCACAGGCACTTGCAGGGGGAGTTTTCCCTCTCACTTCCCCAAACAGAGAGAGCCAAACGAAGCAGTTCCCCATTTTCTCACATCAGTTATCCCTGGTGGCCCTGGGGAGCTCCCAGCTCTCTTTCAGTTCTGTTCCTGCCCCACCTGCTCCAGCCTCAGCCCTCCAGCAGGTTCCAGAGGAGGAGGATGACTTTGTGGGCCCAGCTGTCCTTCAGGAGTCACTGCCCTGGGGCACAAAACTCCTGGATGCCCCAAAACCTGAGAGTGCCACTGAGAAGGAGCAGCTGAAGAAGCTTTTCCAACTCGGATGAGCTTTTTTTCCTGCTGTGGAAAAACATGGAAGAAATACAGCTCCTGCCTCACACTGATAACCTGCTGACCCCCTCCTTGTCCACCAGCAGCCCCCTGCAAGCCTTGGGTAATTCCCCTAATCCTCCAAACATCCCAAACCCCACGTGGGCCCTCCCAGCCCATCCCTTCTGCAGGGGATGAGCCCCCAGGAACCTGCCCAGGGCAGCTGGAACCCTCGGGGCTCCACAGCCCCTCTGTGTCCTTAACAGCCCATCCACAGTGCAGTGAGCTGAGGACACCCCTTGGCATCCCTCAACAGCTCTCCAACAGTCCTGATCCCATTTCTGTGCATTCCCCCAGAGATGGGGAGATGGGAGCACCAACACCTTTGTTTTTATAGTATTTGTTTCTATAAATAAATGTACTCCTTCCCCTTTTCTTCTCATTTCATAGATCTCCCTTCCCACCCAGAGGGATAAGGGAGATAATTGGAAATTATGGATAATATACTAAAAATCTAAATCCCCACTTGATTTGAGGGCAGCCAGCTGCTTTGGAGCTTTATTACCCAGACCACAGCAGGGGAGGACAATTTAGCTTGGGAATTTGCCTTTGCAATCATGAAATTCCTCACCTCACTACAGCAAATTGGGACTGATGTCAGCAAAGAACTCAATTTTCACAGCCCAGAGCCCAGGCCAAGGACTTTTTGTACCTTGCCATGATTTTTATGCTTCCCAGTCTTCCAGCACTCTGCTTGCCACTGCTCCACAGAGGTGTTGGATAAATTTCCTGTTTCACTTCTGCAGCAGCAAGCCACAGCTTTATCAGGGAATATTTAGGGAGGCAGACACTGCTTCCAGACAATGCTGTCTCCATAAAAGAGAGCTGTGAAATGGGGCTGTGCAATAATTCCTTTCCTGCTCACCACAGGCTGGCAGTTCAAACCCTCAGCTGGAGCTGACAGCGTGGGCTGGCCTGTGACACACAGGGATGCTCAGAAATGGATCTTTTTTCCACACACACTCACATAAAATGGATTTCTCTCCTCCAGAGTGGAAAATCAAATGTTTTACCGTATGCTCCTAATTTATTTTTGTTACAGAGCAACTTATCTCTTTCTTTAAGCAACCAAAAATTATTGATGTGCAGTTTACTGATAATATTTCCATTCTGCAGTTGAGGCTGTGAAGTCTTCGCTCTCAGAAAATAAAGGAGTATTTAATCATCACCTTCCCTTAGGGAAAACTTCCCACCAGAGCTTTGGTACGTGGCAAGTTGGAAAGACACTTTCCCCAGGTCATGGTACAGAGCAAAGCTCAGCCCTGACCCCACTGATTATTCTGGACC
Source organism: Trochalopteron elliotii (assembly GCA_024734555.1). Classification (NCBI taxonomy): domain Eukaryota; kingdom Metazoa; phylum Chordata; class Aves; order Passeriformes; family Leiothrichidae; genus Trochalopteron; species Trochalopteron elliotii. Next base: position 261,446 of record JANPWX010000415.1, read on the forward strand.
ACACCCAGGCTGCCTGGCACTGGGAATCCTGGAGGCTGCCCAGTTTAACTGGGACCTGCTGCCACAGGGAGCCCCTGAGCATCAGCAAAGGCACCAAAACCTCTGGATTGTGCAGCAGCAGATGTGGCAGAGACATCCCCGCTCCTCTCCCTTCTGCTGTGTCACCAAGGCAGCACAGAGCAGCCTGCAGAGCAAACATGCTGTGGCCAGATGTGTAGAACATCTGCTCAGACCAACGAAGCAAAAACAACAACAAAAAATAACTGGGGGAAAAAAAAACCAAAAAAAACGGAAAGGAGGAGCATTCATGGATCCTGCAGGGTGCAGGATCTGTCTGACGTGGCGGGGCTTCCCAGGAAAGGCTGGTGGCACAGGGACAGCTCAGCTGGGACAGACATCTTTGTGGACAAGGAAGGCACTCCCAGCCCTGTGAGCAGGGAAAGAAAACACACCCAGCCCTGTGGGCAGGGAAGGCACTCCCAGCCCTGTGAGCAGGGAAAGGACTCCCAGCCCTGTGAGCAGGGAAAGAAAACACACCCAGCCCTGTGGGCAAGGAAGGCACTCACAGCCCTGTGAGCAGGGAAAGGACTCACAGCCCTGTGAGTAGGGAAAGAAAACACACCCAGCCCTGTGGGCAGGGAAGGCACTCACAGCCCCATGAGTAGGGAAAGCACTCACAGCCCCATGAGTAGGGAAAGGACTCCCAGCCCTGTGAGCAGGGAAAGGACTCACAGCCCTGTGGGCAGGGAAAGCACTCCCAGCCCTGTGGGCAGGGAAAGGACTCCCAGCCCCGTGGGCAGGGCAGGGAATGCAGGGGGATTGGGACACTCCAAAGGTGACTCCATGGGGACCTGCCTCCCTCCTGCTCTGCCCCAGATGGACACTCAGGGCCCCTTCCATCTGCACAGGACATAATGGGCCCTGGACCTACAGCATCCCTGAGGGTGAGGAAGTGTCCTCATCCCCTCCTGCAGGCTGATCCCAGTGTGCAGACAGGACATGTGCTGAGTGCTGCTGCTCCAGGGAAATGTCACTTGGGAGTCAGCAGGGAGTAGGGCATGGCAGGGCCTCGCTGGCTCCCGGCCCAAACCCCACCCAGGATCACCCAGCCAGGAGTGTCCAGCCAAGCCCTGGGCCCTGCTGGGATGGTGCAGGATGCTCTGAGCACAGGTGAACTCCATGGGGGTATCCCTGAGCCTGTGGAAACACTGCCTTGGCAGCCCCAGAGAAAGGGGCAGGAGGGCAGAGTCCCAGAAAGTGAAATGGTGCTGGGTTGCAGCAGTGCTGGGGCAATCCCCTGTGGGGACATCCTGGGCTGGTGTCCTTCCGTGTGGGGACATCCTGGGCTGGTGTCCTTCCCTGTGGGGACATCCTGGACTGGTGCTCTTCCGCATGGGGACACTTAGGGCTGGTGCTCTCCCACATGGGGACATTCTCTCCCACCATCTAGGGCTGCTGTCCTCCCCTGTGGGGACATCCTGATGCAGTTTTCTCCCCCATGGGACATCCTGGGCTGGTGCTGTCCCCTGGGTGACCTCAGCCCTACTGAAGTGGGGCCCATTCTCAGGCTCACCCCCAGCCCACCTCCTGCCCTGGTTCAAAGTCTTTGATTTAAGCTCAGCCCCTGAGCTCTCCAGGTGTAAATCCATGGGAAAACTCCCATCTTTTCCCCAGCCTGACTTCACCAGTCAGTGGCAGGTCCCAGGACACCAAACCACAGCCCTGCCCCTGCTCACAGTACCCCTGGCCACCTCGGGGGCCTGATCCTGCTCCCAGTTTTCATGTCAAGGCCTGTGGCTGGTAAAGGAAAGCCCAGCAACCACAGCTGGCAGACTGGGATTGGATCACAGACTCGTGGAATCATGGAATTCATGTTGGAAAAGCCTTTGGAGGGTCTGGACCTTCCTGCAGGATGTTCACACTCCAGTGGAGGGTGGGCTCTGCTCCTCTGACCCCATGTGTGGGGTTGGGGGCAGGGAAGGGATGTTTTGTCTTGCTTGGGCTGAGCTCTGCTGCAGCTGGGATTTGAACCCAACCCTGTGACCCTGCTCAGAGCAGCTGCCCCAGGAAGGGGACCCCCATCCCAGCCCTGGGACAGGTGGGGTCCCTGGAGCAGAGCCAGGGGACAGCAGGACACCCACACCTCCCAGCCACCCCAGCAGTGGCTTTGACATCTGTAAATGTCTATAAACACATTCAATGTCTGAAGTCAGGAGAAATTAATCACTTGGCAGAGGTGGAGCTCTGATTTGGTGACAGGCTCTGGCATTCCAGCTGCTCTCCTGGAGAGACCAGGGCCTGGTGATGCAAAGGAAAATCTCTCATGTGGGCAGAGTGTCCCAGCACCCAGAGCCCACAGGGGCCACGTGCTGCACAGGTGACCTCAGCAGGCAATGGAAAGGTGACAGCAGAGCTGCTCCCAGCTGAAACACACAGATTTCCCCTCTGAGCCTTCTCCCAGCCTTCTGGAGCCTGTCCTGCTCATCCCTCCACAGCCATTGGAAAAGGCTCAGGCAGAAATGCAGAGAGATTTCTCTGCACCAGCAAACCTGATTTCCTTGCCACTCTGCCCAGGTCAGAACTCTCCTCTGTGCACCACTGAATCCTGCTGGAGAGAGGGGTTAGGTAAAATAAATAAATAAATAAATAAATAAATAAATAAATAAATAAATAAATAAATAAATAGTAAAAATAAATAGTAATAAATAAAGTAAAATAAATAATAAGTAATAAATAAATAAATAAGGCAAACTAGAGTTATGATGCTCAGGGAGCAGAAATTGGCTTCTTTGCACAAAGAACATTTCTTTCTCTGGGTGCTGCTGTGCTGTCTGTGCCCAATGTGGGAAGTTTCACATCCCTCTCCTTGTGCCATGACTGCTCACCTCCAGCAGGGCCCAGCTGATGCTGCCCAGCCCAGTGGAAACTATCACAATGTGCACCTTTCCTTGGCAGTCTGGGGATGAAGTGAATAATCTCCAACAGCTGGAAATGTTCCTGTGAAGCTGCTGTGAGAGCAGGAGTCTGACCAAAGCAGGGATCAGCCTCAGTTCCCAACCTCACTGAAGGCATTTCCCAGTATTTCCACACATCACCAAGTGCAGAATCCTGCTCGGGGTGAATGTGAATTTCTGTCAATATGAAGAAAAGTCTGATTATAGAGGAGCTGGCTGTGCCCCTGTGCAGGGACAGGAACATCTCTGGAGCTGGGACCATCCTCGCCACCTCAGCAGAGGATCTGAATTTAGAGTACATAAGTGGGTTGGGAAAACTGAAAAGAGCTGTGATCCCAGTTATGCTGGGAAATCTGGATTTTTATATATTTGAGGTAGCCCTAGAGGGAAGGGGACACACTTTTTCCTGCAGTGTTGCTGTTTCAGAGGTGCAGTCACTGAGGCCAGCTCAGCTGGAAGCTGTGCCTGTTTTCCTGGTGCAGATGGGGACTGAGGACACCCAGGCTCTGGAATGATCCTTTTCCAAACAGGCCAGCAGCCCCAGCAGGAGACACAGAGGACTTTGGAGTGTCAGAGGCCCCTCACAGACACACAGACACACCCAGGGCAGGCAGGCCACTGCCCAGGGCTGTGTCCATGGCAGGGGTGGCACCTGCTCCTGCCTCAGCCCGTGCCAAGCCTCCCACAGCAGGAAAGGTCTGGCTGTGACCTCCACAGCAGGAAAAGCACCAGGAATAATTCACCCTCCTCCAGGGCTTGGGAGGTGCTGTTTGCCCAGAGAAGGGGCGAGGAGCTGTGGGGATGGAGAGATTCCCTGGGAAAGCCTTCGGGTGTTCAGGAGACACTCAGAGCACGCTGGAAGCTTCCATAAACACCACAGCAAAGCCTCAGGGGATTTGGGGTCATTCCAGGACAAAACCTGGGGCATGGCATTGGAGAGGAATGGAGAGAGAGGTGTGGGGTGGGAGATGATGGTTTCCCTCACAGACTTGGGAGAGGAACGATCCCTGTGGTGCTGCCCAGGAGCAGCATCTTGCTGATGGACACAAATCTCTACCCGGGGTGATATCAGGGCTGTATTCCAGAATTCCCAGGCAGACAGAGCCTGGGCAGCATGGCCACACTGCCCTGCCCTGCCCTGCCCTGCCCTGCCCTGCCCTGCCCTGCCCTGCCCTGCACTGCCCATGGCTCAGCCCCAGACAATCCTCGTCCCTCATCCCAACCCTTGCCAAGCCCTCTGACACTGGGGATGCCTCAGGAACAAAGTACCTTTGGTTTTACCTTTGGTAAATCTTTATATTTATGGCAGCAGTGTCATCATCTCGGTGTTTACAGCAGAAATTTCACCATCCCTGAGCTTGCAGACCCAAACTCAGAGTTCCCCAGGCCTCACACCTGGATGTGTCCTGGCCCCAGGGAGTCAGCTGCAACATCCCAGTGGGAGCAGACCAGGGAACAGCCATGGGCCAAGTCCCCCAGGACAGGCAACTCCACCAAGCAGGGTGAGAAATGCACTTTCTGATTCATCAGTGATTTTGAAGCTTTGACTATTCCAGATTAAAAAAAAAAAAAAAAAAAAAAAAAAACGAAAAAAGAAAAAGAAGAAAGGGGAGAAGGAATCATGAAAATAGAAATATTTATTTTTGACAGAATCAAACCACCTAAATCCTGAGCTGTTGTGCTGTTTGGCATAGAATTAAAGAGCTTTTTAAAACTAAATGGTTCTCAATGTGGAAATAAAAAAGCATTTGACAGTTACCAAACCAGGACACCTCAAGTCTGAAAACACTGGAAGAAAGTCTGAAACTGAGAGACATTTGTGGGGCATTTCAGAGCTGCAGGGAAGCTGAGTTGGGCACCTGACAGTGGAACCTGGAGCAATCTCCTGCTCATCCCTCTGCTTTAACTCCCCCTCCTTTCCACCCCCTAGACCGACTCCAACCCCATCCCAAAATCTGGATGTCCCACTCATGATTAAATTTCTACAGATTTTATAAAAATCAGCAGCTGGGTGGAGGAGAGAGCCAGGCAGGGCTCTGGTGTGACACCTGCTTGGCTCAGCAGGGCCAGCCCACCCCTGGGTGGTGGGAGAGGACAGGGTGGGAGGAAGGGGAGGAGCAGGGGACAAGGAATATGATCCCAGAGGGCTGCATTCATTTTGCTGTCCACAGAACATCTGTAACAGAGAAAGAATTCAAAAGACAATGGCCCATGCAACGCTGGACACTCCTGGTGCCTTTCCTGGACCATCTTCTGCTGGGAGCTGGGGTGAGCGAGGACAAGGGCAGGGCTGCAGCCTCCCCCCCTCTGATCCTGAGTCCAGGCTGGGCCCTCCTGCTCCCCCATCCTGGGGCTCTGCTCTCACTGACATTCTGCTCCTCTGTCTCTGTTTATTTGTCCTTGATTGTGTCTTTGTCTTAGCCAGGAACTTGGAAAGCTCCTTGGAGAGCTCCTTGGAAAGCTCCTTGGAGAGCTCCTTGGAAAGCTGGCTCAGGCTGCCTTTGCCATCTGGCTGCTGCTCATTGCTGAGGATTCCAGTAGCAAAGCAAACCCAAACATTGGGAAATGGGCCTGAGGGGAGTTGGTTTTTCTGAGGAGGATAATGGGATGGGAAATGGGGAGAGCCTGTTGGTCACAGGCTGAAGAGGAGCTCTCCCCAGGGCTCTTCCCACAGGGAGCTCCCGGGGCTCCTCGGACACCTGGACACTCCCAATGCTTTTGTTTCTCCAAGGTCTTAACAAACAGGGATGGGGAAACTGAGGCACAGGGCCACTCCTTGTGTCTGTGGCAGAGCTGAATGTCCTCATCCCCAGGAAGAGTCAGGGAATCCAGCCAAGGAAAGGTGGCTCTGAGGTCACCTCAGAGTTCGGGTGCTGGGGACAGTGGCAGCCACTCCTGGAGGGGTCACTCGGGAATGGGCCAGTGACAAATGGGCTCTGGCTGAAATGGAGTGATGTTATCGTGGCCTCTGTTGCTCCCCCTGAGGCTTCCATGGAGGGCCCTGCCTGCCTGGGCCAGCTCCCATTTCCCTGGGTGGTCACGGGTGGCTGGGCACCGTGAATCAAAGTGTCGGAGCGGGAGCAGGAAATGGGGAACGGGAGCTGAAACCACTCTGCCAGAAGGGAAACCCAGCCAGGCCTCATCTGGCTTCACCCAGGGACTCAGGGTGGTATTTCAGCAGCTCCACAGCCCTTCAGAATTCCACCTTGGAATTTTTGAGGCCATTTTTTGATGGCTCAGCCATAAAAGCTGGGAGTTTGCAGCTGCCATCTGTTCTCATTGCTCTCCTCCTTCAGTGGCACTGTGGAAACATGAGCAGGTGAGGGATTTTCCTGGGGGAGGCCAGAGATGCTGTGGGGAGGTGATGGAGCAGACAATCCCCATGGATTGAGATGCTCTTCCTTCCTGAATAACCCCATGTGGTTCTCCAGCCACTCCCTGTGTGAGACCTGTGCTGGTTTCTCTGGGAAGGCACAGGGCAGGGATGCTCTGCTCTTCACTCTGTCCTTTCCCAGCTCTGCCCTCAGCACTCCCACATCCAGCAGCACCCAGCTGTGGCTGCCTTGGCACTGGGCACAGTTATCCCCCCAGGGATTTGGGAATGGAGCTCTGCTCTCATCTCCAGTCTGCAGGACAGGCCTGTGAAGCAGCCTAAAAACTGCTTGGGACAAAGCACATCAGTGCTTCATTCCCATAGCCATTCCCACAGCCATTCCCTGCATCCAGAGGGTTCTGCCAGTCCCACCAGGACCCCTTTACTTCCAGAGGGTCAGACTTTTCTTTGCACACATCTTGCTGCAGGTCGAGGAGCTGCTGCTTGGTCCCCAGCTCAGTCAGTGGCTCACGTTCCCCTCCCAGCTCCTGGAGCTTCATCAGAGCCTCTCTGATCCCAGGAAATGAGTTTTCCAAATGAGGCATGCCCTGCCCATTGATAAAGAAGCCATCAATGGGCAGCCCAATTTCTTCTTTGCTTTCTTAGGCCCCATAATGGATGAGGTGTGGAAGGTGTCTCTGCCCACGGCAGGGATTGGAAGGAGATGAGCTTTAAAGTCTCTTCCAATCCAAACCATTCTGGGATTCTGGGATTCCGTGGTAATTTCCCCGTTTCTGGTTGTTTCCAATATGTTTGTTGCCAAAGCTGTGTACAAATGTGGGTGTCTCCTGCACCTCAGAGCTGCCTGGATCTTCAGTGTGTCCCAAGAGGAGGATCAGCCCCTCAGGTTTCCCTGTGCTGGTTGTATCCCTGCTGTATCCCAGCTTCTCAGGGAATACATCTCCATCTGTATATCCAAATTTATCCCCAGAGAAGGTCTAAACCTTGCACCCAGTGGAGACAACAGTGGGGTTTGTTGATTTCAGCACCATCAGGAGATCAATCCATAAATTAACACAGCCCTTCCCATGCAGGGCTCACAAACTGCCTTTATCATCCCCTTCAGAGCTGGGCCTGCCTCGGGCCCTGAGCCATTATCTGATCCTTGGAAACCAGGATATCTGGGACCTCAGAGATCAAAAGGAAACTTTGCACGGCTCAGAGAAAAGCATTCTGGGCTGCTGGATGTGCTCCCTCTGGCTTTCCCTTCTGTGGGAGCTTTGTCACTGTGAGCAAACCTGTGCTGGAAATCTCTGCCCGTGGGCTGCAGTGACACAGCTGAGGTGTGTCACACACTGCCACATCCCTGCCTCACACAGGGACACTGGATAAACGGGTTTATAGCCATGGATCTCCCCAGTTCCCCTCCTCCCTGAGCATCCTCCAGCACAGCAGTGTTCCCACACCCCCAGAGCTGCTCCAGCTCTGCCCTGGGGCTGTGCAGTGGAACCAGAGTCACCTCAGAGTGCACCTGGACACAGCCTTTCCTGAGGCACTGCAACCAGCCCAGTGCAGCCAGCAGGGACCACTCTGCTTCCCGGGCATCCTCCTGTGCTTCCCAAATCCTGCAGTGAGCCCTGAGCTCCCTCTGTGCTTCCCAAATCCTGCAGTGAGCCCTGAGCTCCCCCTGTGCTTCCCAAATCCTGCAGTGAGTCCTGAGCTCCCCCTGTGCTTCCCAAATCCTGCAGTGAGTCCTGAGCTCCTCCTGTGCTTCCCAAATCCTGCAGTGAGTCCCCAGCTCCTCCTGTGCTTCCCAAATCCTGCAGTGAGTCCCCAGCTCCTCCTGTGCTTCCCAAATCCTGCAGTGAGCCCTGAGCTCCTCCTGTGCTTCCCAAATCCTGCAGTGAGCCCTGAGCTGCTCCTGTACTTCCCAAATCCTGCAGTGAGCCCTGAGCTCCTCCTGTACTTCCCAAATCCTGCAGTGAGTCCCCAGCTCCTCCTGTGCTTCCCAAATCCTGCAGTGAGTCCCCAGCTCCTCCTGTGCTTCCCAAATCCTGCAGTGAGTCCCCAGCTCCTCCTGTGCTTCCCAAACCCTGCAGTGAGTCCCCAGCTCCTCCTGTGCTTCCCAAATCCTGCAGTGAGCCCTGAGCTCATCCTGTGCTTCCCAAACCCTGCAGTGAGTCCCCAGCTCCCCCTGTGCTTCCCAAACCCTGCAGTGAGTCCCCAGCTCCCCCTGTGCTTCCCAAATCCTGCAGTGAGCCCTGAGCTCCTCCTGTGCTTCCCAAATCCTGCAGTGAGTCCTGAGCTCATCCTGTGCTTCCCAAATCCTGCAACGGGTCCTGAGCTGCTCCTGTGCTTCCCAAATCCTGCAGTGAGTCCTAACCTGCTCTGGTCCTGGGAAATGAAGTAAGTTTGTTCTGCTGATGAGAACAAGTGACAAGGTGTCACCCAGCAGTGCAGGGACATGGAATATAGAGCACTTTTCACCCATACAGGGTGACAGCTTGCAGGGGTAAAGGTTTCCTATTTATACGCAGTTTGAGAACTGGGTATAAATGTGTTTTCTCTGGAATTTTCCACTGGTTTAGAGATCAAGCCCCATCATGGGAGTTGGCAGAACTCCTCTCATGGGGCTCCTTCCCAAGGTGTGAGGAGCTGTGTCACTCCAGGCAAACTCAGCCTTGGAGAGCCTGGAGGGAGATGCTCGTGCCAGGGCTGTGCTGCAGGAATGCCTGCTCCCTTTGGCCTGATGTTTGGGAGCAGGGCAGGACAAGGGGAGCACAAGGGCTCCAAGGGGCTGTTGCACCGGGACCTTCACTGAACTTCCCTCATCAATCTCCATCAATCCTCCCTCTCCTGTGCCCCAATTTGCTCTCTGAACCAGCTCCCTTCCTCCTTCCCCTCCCCTCCTGCTGCCCCCCAGCACACACAGGCACATTTCCTTTTCCTTAAGCAAACAATTTTCAGATTTAAAAGTGAACTCCGGGTGCAGGCTGGAAAAAGACAATGTGGCCTGGCCCCTTTATCTGCTGCTATCTGCTCCTGACAAGCTGCCAGCCCAGATTGGGCCTGCAGGAGACTCCCAGTGTTTATGGGCCACAGGAGGGAGGGAGGGCAGGGGAAATCTGCTGGGGGAGATAAGTCCAGGAAATAGGGCTGGGGGCTGGAGCAGAGTCAACAAAGCTGAACGAGCAACCAGACACCTCCAGAGTCCCGAGGATGTGACTCAGTGTCACGACTCCTGTCACGACTGCAGCTCCCCAGCAGCAGGGTGGATTCACCTGGAGTGCACCGAGCCTGCCATGGAGAAGGGAAACTTCCTGATCTCTTTACACATTTGGAATGTTTTCCAGTGAAGAACCCAAATTTAAGCTCCTCAGGCCATAGGCAGGCCCCTATAAAATAAACCTCTTGGGTTTGCAGGGTAGGGAACACAAGCTGGGCCCAGCAGCACCTCTCAGCTCACTGGGTCACAGCCAGGGTTTATAAGGTGCTGTGTAAACCTGAAAGCTCCCTGGACCCCAAAGGATCACCTGGTCTTTGTCCAGTGTGGCTCAGAACCCACAGCACGAGGCAGGAGCTGCTCACATGGGCACCAGGAGATTTTTATAACCACCATGTTATTTTTATAATCACCTGTTATCCCCATGTGCACAAGGGGTTTGGTGGTAACTGGAAAAGCGTGTGGGCTTTGTCTGTAATGCATTTCAAACACAAAAATATCTGGGCTAATTATATCCCAGAACAGCAGCTCACATTGTTCTGGCAGCCCAAAAACTGTCGTAAGCATGGCTGTGGAATGGAAAAGTGAGGTTGTCTGCTCTCCTCTGGAAAACCAAATGGAGGAAGCTTTCATGCTCAGATGGCTGTTTCTAAGCAGAAAATCTTCTGCAAACTCCGTTCTTTGGGGCAGCTGCTCTGGTTTTACCTTAAACTCTGTAATTTATGACAGAGCCTTCATATCTGAGTTGCTGAGAGGAAAGGCAACCTTATGGAGAGCAGAGTGCCACTGGTGTCCAACAGCCTCCAGCTGCAGGGCCCTGGGCCACCCAGCTCTGTCCTGGTGCAGGTTTTGCTGACTGAACTCTCTGAGTTCACAGCATTTTGGCTGGTTTGCTGTTGGGGTTTTCCCTGTGTGCTGCTGCAGCCCCTGGGTTGGATGCTGCAGGTTCTCTGCTCCAGCAGGTTCCGTTGTTGCTGCAGCCCTGGCACAGATCCAGCTCCAGCTGGGAGCCCCACGGTGCCAGGGCTGCTCAGGCCAGGAGGGTGGGCAGGGCTCCAGACAGTGTCCCTGGCACAGGCACCTCTGAGGGCATTCACACAATCCTGGTCTGGGTTGGAGGGACCTGAAAGCTCATCCAGTTCCATCCCTGCTGTGGATCCCAGGATATTCCTCAGGCTCTTTCCATCATTGGCACAGAGGAAGCCAAGCCTTCCCTCCCCCTTATACAGATTCCTCTTTCACCCCCACACCTTTCCCTGTGAATGTTTTGAATCCAGGTTTCATTCCCTCCATACTTTTGCTGTCTGAGGCTGGTGGAAGATTCCCTGCCCATGGCAGGGGGGTGGAATGAGGTGATCTTCAAGTTCCCTTCCCACCCAAACCATCCTGTGAGATCTGCATTTCTCCTCCTGTGCACAGGGAACAGCACTCCCTAGTCCCAGACAGTTTCTTTGGCCCATAGGTTGGTTAGAGTTGCCCTCAGCCTTTCCTTCTGTCCCCGTTCCAGTGGGATGCCCAGGAGGGCCCTGGCACTGCCAAAGCCCCCATGGAGCCATTTTGTGATACAGAAAACTCTCCCTTCACAGCATTAGCCAGGGAGATTTCCCAAATCCTGGCTCCTCTCCAGCTGGGAGCAGTTATTCCCCCTAAAGCCCTTTCCCATGGCAAGGCTGCCCCAGCAGCACGGGAACACTTTAATCTGCCCAGAGTCCCCTGAGCTGTTGGGACAGTGTGGAGACAAGAGCTGAGTATCAGAGCTCTTCAAGGGAAAGCCCTGTGTGGGGAGGGTTGTAAAACACCATTTTTCTGGGTTGTTCTAAATTTCCTCTTTATTTTATGGTTCATCTGATTCAAAGAGAAACCGTCTTGGTGGAGGAGTGGAATGGGAAACACACTTCCATGTCAAACCCTTGGAATCCCATCAAGCTCCTGCTTTAGTCATTTATTTTCCTTTAATTCACCTTGGGGTTGGGGTTTTTTTTAATCCTTTTCATTCCTCCAGCTGTTTATGTTTTTGGTGGAGCTGCCTTTCTTCTCCCTCCCTTCCCTCTTGCTCTCCTCCTCTACCATCCACAGTGGAACTCACAAGGTGAGATATTTTCAAGGAATTAATCTCTGGGAAGAAACAATGGATATATTTGCTTGGTTGGTTGTTTTTCTGTGGAGATCAGAGCAGGTGGAGACCCTTTAGAGCTCCAGAAAGGTCTTCAGGGGTTGTCTGGTCTCTCCTGAGCTGAGGAGCTCAAGTCCAGGTTGGCCAGGGAGGCTCCAAGGGAGAATCAGGATAAGAATTTAGGGATTTGCTTTAAAAAAAAAGAGTAAAGAAGCAATCCCAGAGTAAGCAAAGGCCTCAAGCTGTGGATCTGGGCTATGCAAGGGAGGGAAGTTTTACCAGAGGCAAGGGCAACCTCGAGTCTTATATCCCAAAAAAGATTTTTATCTCTTCTAGAAGAGGTGCTTCATGTAAAATTTACTAAAAAGCAAAGCAACAGCAAATCTTGCAGGGAACTTGGGGTCACAGCCACTTCTCTTTTCTGAAGAGACAAAACTCTGCTGGAGGAAGAGGTTTACTTTTCATTTCTTTCCCTCCTTTTCTTCTATTTTTCTAGTCAGCATCAGCTGGGCAGGGATCTCTGTGGTGAAGGGCCCTCAGAGGGGTGACAGTGCTGTCACCAGGGGCTGTGGCCACCCAGGTGAGCCCCAGCAGGTGCCACTGTCAGGTGTCACATCATGGCCCATGCGTGTTCCCTCACTAAATGGATGCTGAAGGGGCTGAACACAAAAATCCTGAGCTAAAAGAGGAGTCTCCAGCAAAGAGATCCCAGGAGAGTGGAGGCTCCTTGTGTGGGGTGAGGGTTTGTGGGATTCCTGTCCTGCCTCTGCCACAGGGATGAAATTCCTGTGCTGCCTTGGCCACTACAGAATTAAATTCCTCTGCCACAGGAACTCCTGTCCCACCTCTGCCACAGGGATGAGATTCCTTTTCTATCTTTGCCACTGTGGGATTAGATCCCTCTGCCACAGGAATCCCTGTCCCACCTCTGCCACAAGAATTCCTGTCCCACTTCTGCCACAGGGGTTAAATCCCTCTGCCACAGGGATGAAATTCCTTTTCTACCTTTGCCACTCTAGGATTAGATCCCTCTGCCACAGGAGCCCCTGTCCCACCTCTGCCACAGGGATTAAATCCCCTTGCCAAAGGGATTCCTCTCCCACCTCTGCCACTCAGGGATTAAATCCTCCTGCCACATGGATGAAATTCCTGTTCCACCTTTGTCACTATGGGATTAAATCCCTCTGCTACAGGAATTCCTGTCCTCCCCCGCCCCTGCAGGATTAGATCTCTCTGCCCCAGGATTCCTGTCCCTCCTCTGCCCACCCCACTGCCATGGGACCTGAGGTCTTATCACCCCATCCCTAAACTTTCCTTCCTGCCTTTTGTCCGTGGAGTTTTCTTTGTCCAGGAAATGTCACTGTCACCCTCCCATCCCACCCCACACGACCTCAGCAAGGTCTCTCTAGGGACTGGTAAAAACCCACATGAATTGAGGCTCACACCAGTCCCCAACCCAAACTGGTTTTATGGGAGTTCCACGACATCCCACAGACAGTAAATCATTTCCTTGGATGTTTATAAACAACAGGAGTGGAAACTCTGACGTTTTGTAAATGATCAGGACTTGAACAACAACACCAAACTGCCACTCTTTGTAACTTCACAATAAACACTGCTCAAAATAAATACTCCAAACATGTCCTCAAATCCAGACATCCAAATCAATCCAGTGAAAAGAGGAAGGTTCTCACTCCCATTAAACAGACAGGGAACAAGGAAATTAAAATTCCTGGGGCATTCATGAACCTTCACCTAACATTCCTTTTTCAGGAATAATATAGCATTCAACAATGACAGCAATCTCCTTTCCCCTATGCCCTCATTTTATCTCTGGAACTAAAGCTTCCCCTGTGTTGTGATAATGATTTTATCAATAATTTATGATTATTTATTTGAATACACTGATCACATCCATCAATAATATTAGGGTGAAGCATATTCTATTTCAAAGGTGTTTTTCCTGCTAGAGAGTAATTTAGCAAAGCTGGAATATTTGTCCCAAAAATATTTATAGTGGGCTTGCTGATTTTCAGTGGACTTCATCAAAGTGCCTTTAATGATTAAATCAATTAGTGGAAATGAAGGAGCAGATCCTTGCTGAAATGGGGCTTTCTGAGCTCTCTGAATGAAACCTTTTTGCACTGGTAATTTATGGCAGAAAACATTTTTCATGCTAAAATTCTAAATTTGTCCTTCTTATCGAGGGAAAATGAAAATAAATTTTAACAGGGAGGATTTTTTCTCTCAGACTAATAATTTAATTTCAGGAATATGGCTAATTTTAATTCAATTTAACTGCTCCTTGCAGCTCCAGTTCTGCAAAAGTACCTTTATGTCAGATGCTGCTTAAAGATAGCACAGGGAAAAGGCAGAATTTGCAGCCACAGAGGGTTTTTATCTCATCCCCAAACTCCCCAGCAGCACAGCAAATGCAAACCCAGATGGGCATCTTTCCCTGGCAGTTGTTTCACCTTTTCTTCCCCAAATCCAGGAAATCAGGAATTCAGGAGCCTGGTTTTATTCCACCTGTGAGATACGAAGCTCGTGCCCCTGGAAGCACAGAGTGGCATCCCTGCAGTGGGGGCAGGATGTGGAAGGTGTTTGGAATCCTTAATTCCTGTGAGGTTCTGCCCTTGGTCACTGATGGATCTTCCTGTTTTTCCCTCCCAAACACCCAAACCTGGGTGTTGTGGTGCCCAGTTTCACTGGGACAGAGCAGTCACCTCACCTGTGGCTCAGGTTTTGAGGTGCCATTAAATTGTGGGCCAAGCCTGGAAGAGGAGCAGGGGCCAAGTTGTTGTCATTATTTCCCCATAGCATGTGGGAACAGTGGTGGCCAGTTCAAAACCCCACATTTCCCTGCCAGAAAAGAGGGACTGAAGCAGAGCTGTGTGTGGTTCCATGTCAAGAACTGCAGCTCCATCTGCCTTCCCAGACTTTCCCCTTATTCCTAATTAACATGTTGAGGAATTTTAAAATGTAATAAACATTATTTCCAAACAACCCGAGAGGAAAGCTTGCTTCTCTCCGGTTTGATGTAAACATTTATAGCACAGCTCCATCCTTAAACAGTTAATCTTATAGTGACCTATTAAAATAAAATGAATTGTGTTATAATTCATCCTAAAGCAACCTCGGGGTGAGTGTATCAGGTAACTCCTGCTTTTGCAGCCCTCATGACGTTTTTAATCAAATTCAGCTGTAATTGCTGGAGCATTCACATGCCTCTTTTAATACCCTGCCTCCATTTGGGACTCATATGAGTCTGTTTTCTCTTAACGTAGCTAATAAATAGAAAACATGAAAAGAGCACATTTTGCAGGGCTCGGAGCTTTTTCACCGTTCCGTTTGTTCCAGCAATTGTCTGCCGGGCTGACGGGGACGCGGCACTTGTCAGGTCCCCCGCGCCCAGGATAAATCCCTTTCTGGGGCTGGAGTCGCTGGTTTAGTGTCGCTCGCACCCCGTTAAAGGGGACAGGGACACGGGCGGCAGCGGGAGCCGAGGGGACGATTTCATCGACATCTTTAAAAAATCACCGCCGCCGATGGACGCTGAAATGTTGCTTACGAACAAATCACCCACGGTTTGGGCAGGAAAACGTGAAATGCGGGCTGTGCCTCCGAGATGTTCGTGTAAACAAAACTCCTGCAACTTTCCCTGCCCAGCGGAGCAGGGGGGTGCTGGGCTTGGGGGTTTTTCAGTCTCCGACGCTACAGCTGTTTCCAATTTGCCAGCAATTTTCTTTTGGGCCAGTAAAGCTCTCAGGATGGCTGCAAGTGGCCACATGGGTTTCTCCCCTCGGCTGTGGGGTTTGGTTACAAGGGGCAGCAAACCCAGCTCGGGATTCGGGGCAGGCATTTCCCCTGAACTTGGGAGCGCTTTGCATCCCAAACTCCTGTTCTAGCCAACCTTTAAAGGTTATTTCATTGCAGGTTGTGCGTGTGCTCGGGAGTCCCTGGCGGAGCCAGGCTAAGATTGCTTAAAGAGTGCAGGAAAATCAGAGAGAAATCAGAGGACGGGGCAGAGATGCACTCACGGATTCCCTGGCCCGCCAGGACAAACGGGAAGAGGCGTCAGTGAACACGAGAGCGGAGCCCTCGGGGCTCCTCCTGTGCCGTGTTCTGTGTAATTCACACGTGGAAACGTGAGAAAAGAATGAGCGATGACTTTGAAACGTGAGCCCGTTCGGTCCCCGGCCGGCTCGGCTGCGCGGAGAGTTGTTCCCATCCTCACAGAATAATGAGATTAAAGCTTGGAAAGGGCATTTTTAACCCCTGCACGCGATTTTTAAAAAGCTTTTAATGACGACAACGCTACTTTTGATTTTAGAGGGATTTTTCCCTTTTCCCTATTCTGATTGTTCCCTTGATCCCTTCTCTCCTGTGCACCTCGCATGTCCCTCCTGCCGCTGTGCTTTTCCTCCCACCCCAAGGAAGCTTCTCCCTAAAATCGCCATCCCCTCACCTTGCTCAGGAAAGGGTTTCTCTCGCCACAAACAACAGCAATTACAATAACAACAAAGAATCCGAAGAATTTCTATATTAAAAAGTGGCGAGGACCCCGGTCTCTGGGTCCGGGTCTGAGTCTGTTTTCCTTGGAAATTGGGAGGAATGCTAAACGCCTCGTCTACCAGGGAGTAAATTGTGTGCGGAGCTCAAGGCACGGCTCCCAGGTTGCCCTTTCACCCCTTCACTTTATATGTTCCTCTTATTAAGGAGAAAAATGTTTCAATATGTTGGAATTTGGGGCAAAGCCGGGAAGGAGAGAAAGAGAATAGAGAATGGAAGAACATTTTCCAAATAGTTTTGGTAACCCTTCTGAGAGTTGCATTTAAAATTGATGTTGTACTAAAATCCCTGGAAGTTTTTGCCCAGGTTATCACAAAATATTGTCTGTGAAGGTTTCTGAGATGACAAAATGCACCAGGAACGTGACTCCGGTGGGGAAAAAAAACCATCCGTGGATTGAAGATGTGTTTCCTTTTCCCTCCTGAACGCGTTACTGTTTGATAGGCTCTCAAGAAATAGCTAAAAAGAGCTGGAGGTTTCAGCTTGCAGGGAGAAATGCGGAATTCTTTATCCAAAAGAATCGTTTGGAGCCGATTCCATCCCGCTTTCCCAGCCGTGTGCATCTGCAGCCTGCTCCATCATGCTTTCGGTCCTGCTGCAGGGGGAAATGGGTTAACTCTTTTCTAGGTGAGAGTCAGGAAAGAAAATCTCAAAATAAGGAACGATGATTTTAAAACGGATATTTGAAACTTCCTTATTTAAAAAGGGGGATTTAAAGTAGCACTTGAGCTCCACTCAGCGTCTCTTTTCGGCTTGACTCCTCAGCAATATTTTTTTTTAAGTTGTGATTTTTTTCCCCTTTTTTTTTTCTTTTTTCCTTTTTTTTTTTTTTTTTTTTTTCTTTTTGGTGTGTTGTTTAAAGTCGCTCCTAGCGCCAGGAGGGCTCATGGGGCGAGGATGTCCCATGGCCACGAATAATCTGAGCGAACAGCTGGAATATTGATAAGGGGGGAAAACGGAAATCAAATGAAAAGTAGAGGGCAGAGAAGCAAGGGGAAGGAAAGCAAAGCACGTCCTGGAGCTGCGAGCAGCACAGAAGCCCCCTGAGGAAATGCCTGCTTGATGCAGTCTGTCTGGATGGGCTGGGGATTTTAACTTCAGCGCTGCTTTGGATCCAACAAGTTTAATTCTCTCTTCTCCCCGCAAAAGTGCAGCGGCAAAGGCAGCGCTGCACAGCTGGTGGGAGCTTGGCTTTGGTCTCAGCCTGGATCTTTACAAACTGCTCTGCCACTGGCTGAGGGGAAAGGGTCCAAAAGGTGAGTCCTTTCAATCATAGCAATAAGAACAAGCGATTCTAAAAGTAGTTTAAGAGGCCTTTTTATATCGCGGCTGACGCTGGCAGGGCGAGACGATTGATAAATAATCCACTGCAGACTCTCGAGAACTGGCTCCAAAATATGCAGATGTATTTATTTACATGCACAGGCGTAATTACAACGGGGAGGTAAAGGAGGCAGGGGGGACGCTAATCAGGGGTAAAGAGGAGAGCAGGGAAAACCAATATGGGAATCCTTGACCCCAGAAAATTTACTGGCGAGGCAAAATTACCTTGTCCCTCTACTCTGCCTGCCCCCACCCCCCGTCGCAAGTTCAGAAGCAAAAGAAACTGGAATGTGTTAGGAGGGAGGACGACAGGGGAAAAAAAGGAATTGTACTTATCAGAAACACATTGTCCTCTTTAGAGCCGCTTGCCCTCCCTTGCCAGCTGGACGGGCAATAAATACTTTAAAAATCAATTAAAGTGGGGTTACGTGCAGATACCGAACTTTTATTTTTCCAGTTGTTGGGCTGTGGAGTTTTTTTCTTGGTTTTGTTTTTTGGGTTTTTTTTTCCTTTTTTCCTTTCCCTTGACTGCACGGATGGTTCGGTGGCTCCAGGGCGCGGAGGTGTCCCCGGGCTTTGCGGCGTCTCAGCTCCGGGCAGCTTCATTAACAGTGCTGTAATTAACCCCGGGGCTGGCTCGGATCAGACCGAGCTAAAGGCACAGTCAGGACCCCACAGCTTTTCCTCCAGAGCTTGGAAAAAAACCCAACCCAGCCCCCGGGGTGCGGGCCGCTGGTGCGCGGCTCCTGGCGCATCCTCCTCCTCCCGTCGGGTTATTTCCCTGTGGAAACTGCTGGGTAAATGTCTGGCCCTTCCCTCCATCCCGGGAACACGGGGCAGCACTGGAGCAGGCTGGGGGTGTGTGTGAGGTGCCCGTGAGCCTTAATGACGCCGCTCTTACACTGAACTAATTGTTTTCTGCGCCCTCCAGAAGGGATGAACGCCCCGAGAGGATCGGGGAGGACAAATAAAATCGGCCTGTCCCATGTTTTGGTGGCTGCGGGTCTGTGACACACCATCACGTTTTTCACCGTCGTTGTTCATCTCTGTGTCTCTGTAGTGATGATTTTGGGGGTTGGAGGGGAAAAAGCCCCCGTTCATCAGGAGCTCATCAGGTCTTAGGAGTACAGAGAAAGCGGTGGGGTGCCTCGAGCCTGAGATAAAGTCTGAGCAGGACCCGGAATAGAAACGGGATTGACAACCCTGAGAGCTCTTTTAATATTTGCGGCGGTGCTTCCTTTCGGAATATATTTTTAATTTATGGTTTAATTATTGTTGGTGAGGAAGGTTCCTTAAATCAGCCGGGGCTGGCGGGTTAATGGCTCGGGATGGTTTCAATGAGCCAGGAAAGGCAACTGCCCCTCACTCAGCCAAGGGGAACCTTGGGGTACGAGTCAATGGGGTTAACTAGGCTCGACATGAAAACACGAGTATTTCAGCTGGCTTTTAATTGTTGGCTAAGAAATTCAGTTAATCAAATGTCAAACAGTTCCCTCTGCTCTGGTCAAAAGTGAAGAAGGCTCTTTTCCTGAGGAGGAGGGAGAATCCAAAGGAAAAACCGAACCGGTTTAAAAAAGAGAAATAAATCCCTGCTCTGTGAGTCTCGTACTTGATTTTAGTTACTGTGTTGATGTGGTTTTCTGCTCTTAAAAAGTAACACCTAAATGTTTGATCATTCTGCTCTAAATTTTATTACCAATCTTATTATTTAAACCAGGCTTTATTCCTTTATTTTTCTATTTGCATATATATGACTGGGAGTATTTTTATTATTTATTTCAGGTCAAATTTAGGACCTTTAAATATATCTAATAAACAAGTAAGGATGTTTCAGACTGTACCAGACACTTCGTCTTACGTCAAGGTAAGACATGACAGCATCTTTAAACAGGTAAATGTCCAAAATTACAATCCTCCCAAATTCACAGTCATTTGTATTGGTTGAAAATCTCATTCATTTCTTACTGAATTTAGCAGGAAAATAATCCCTTGATCCTCACTGGGATCAGAGACTGGGTCAGAGACTGAAATATCAAATTTATTGTTTTGGAAATGTGCAGGGTTGGGTCAGGAGTTGTATCACTGGGGACAAACAATGAGTTCAAGTGGGCTTGTCTTTATCCTTCACTGATGCTAGATTTGCTGGGTTATCCCATGGTCAGGCTGTCCTAAATTCCAGTGTGGTCCTGGTTTATTGCTCTGGAACCAACACAACCATGGGGCTGTGCTGCAGGGTTATATCCCAGTGTTCTCTCATTGTGGTTCCTTGGATTTCCTTTCTATTTTCTGCTTTCCCAGCCCCCCCCCGGTCCTGAACCAGAGCTAAATGTCATTTCTCTTCTCTGCCGGGCCAGCTCCTGAATTCCACATGCAAGATGATCTGTGGAGTTGTGTTTTTTTCTGAAAGGTCCATTTCAGAATGGATTTAGAAGGGCAAAACATTGAATGAGTTAAAGACAAACATCTCTCTCAGTTGCTGAGGCAATGGCTTGTCACACCAGGCTGTGCTGTGTAACCCTGGAAATTTTTTTTTCTGTGCTCCTGATGTTTCTTTCTGTGCTTGAATGTTGCCATGCAATTTAGTGGGGAAATTAGCTTCAGTTGTTTTGAGTTTTAACTGATATTATCAGATCATACACTCTAAACACTGGATTGCATTTATTTATTTGTTTGGTTTTTTATTTATAGCTTAAAAATGGATCTTACTATGTATTTTGATGGGCTACCCCATGCCTCTTTCCTTTTTAAAGATTAAAACAAAAAACCAAAGCCGGGTTGGCACAGCCTTGTCCCTTTATACCTCAGCTGAGCTCTATATTATATTTGACATCATATAGGGTTTTTTTCACAACAGCTCCCAAGAATGTAAATAAACCAAGGCTGGGACATCTGGGTTACACGTTTGAGGCAAACCCTGCATGCAGCAGCACTTAGAGAAAATCTAAACCACAAGCCTCTCCTGTCCATGAGGAAACACAGGAGGGTGTTAACTAGAGCTGGGTGGATAATTTGTAATGAATAATTTATTATAGGAATTTGGTCACTCTTTTTTTTCCCCCTTTCCCTCTCTCAATGATCTGTGCCCCAAGTGGGATTTTCATGAGCATCCACATTACTGGGGATGATCCACTGAATGACTCCTGTGAATAATCCCGAGGTTATGGCTGAGTTTGGGCAGCTTGTTGGGACAACCAGCAGTGGAAATTCAAGATTGGGATAATCCCAAGTCATGTGGCATTGGGTGAGCTTGTGCAGCTGCTCCACATTTCCACAACAAATCCAACCAGGAATGGGCAGCATTCCCCATCAGGCTGATATCCCCCAAAATCCAACTCCCATCTCGGTGTTTCAGGGGATGTTGGTGAGTTAATTTTGCTGATCAAGTTCTCAGAGCTCTGGACCAGGTTCTGGAACAACAGAAATTGTGGAAAAGAGCTGAAATTCAAGTCTGGGGAAGGCAAATCCCCTCCGAGTTCAAGCAAAGGAAGATGATCCCCAGTGTGGGACTGGCTGTGGCCGGTTGGAGTCGGGGGGATGTGGGGAATGCCCCGGGATGATCTGTCTGCAATGAGGAGAGGAAGGCCCTGTGACAGCCTCTGGTGTCCTGTCACTGCCTTGGCTTGGGAGGCAGAGCCAGGGCTGCTCCTGTCAGGAGCAAAATTCCTTTAGAATCCAGTGGAACTGAGACCCAGGCCTGAATCACTGAACATTCCCTGTCTGTGTCAGGGCAGCTCCTCAGGAAGGGCAGTCCTGCAGGCAGAAGGCTGGGACTGAGTTCTCTTCCCAGGAGTTTGTGCCATTTCCACCAGGAAGAGCTCCCCAGGTGGGACTCACACAGTGTGGGGGGAGGGATGAGCTGTGGGATGCTGGACTCTGCCTCTAACACAACCCTTCCTCCTCAGCTGATGGTATTTTGGGCAAGGATACTGTCTCTGCTATTTTACCTGCAGTGCTTCTCCCACATCAATGGCACTGGGGAAATTATTGGTTCCTGTGCTTAAAAAAATCAGCAGGATTTTGATCAAGTCTGATCTAAAATCTTCTGGAGACAAAGGAAGTGTCACTGGCTCTCAATGGTTTGAGCTGGGCAGCTCTGTCCCAGTGGGACCAAATGGAACCTGGGTAGTTCATCCAGAGCTGTTCATAAGGGTGGGAATGTGGTGAAATTCAGGGAAGTTTGAACCTTAAACGCATGGGTGAGGTCAATCTCTGCCCTCTGAGTTTGGTGGCAGCTTCCAGTGACTCAAGTGCATCCAGAAGCAGCAGAGAGGTTCTGACAGTGCCTGCCTGCTTCACAGAAGAGCTGGGATTGATGGATGTTCCAGGCAGGGGGAAATGTGGGTATGGATCCACTCCCTGGTGGAGTGAGCTCGGCACTTCTGGTGAGGACATCTCCACTCTCCACTGCTGCATTTCCCCATCTTTGGAGTGTGGGTGCAGCTGAACAAGGTTCCACTGAGACCCCCCTGCCTTCCTGCCTTTCCCTGTTGCCCCACACTGACCTGGGAGGGCTTCCCAAGCTCTGGGGAGCACAAAGTTTGAAAAGCAGAAGATTGAGAGATGATTGAGTCCCAATTCCTCTCTCTTTCTTTGTCTATTATTATTATTATTATTATTATTATTATTATTATTATTATTATTATTATTATTATTATTATTATTATTATTATTATTATTATTAATGTCATTCCTTCTCCACAAAATCTTATTTGCTGTCTTATGGAAGGGAGAAGTATTTTCTTTGTTACTTTTGTGGGATGTGTACACCACCCACACCAGAAAAAAGAGAGATTGGGATTGATCTTTTCTACACATCCTCCCCAACAGGTGGACAATGTGCATCAACTTCAGGATTACTCTGTGCCTTGGACAGAAAATGCCTCATGTCTCTGGGCTGGAGCCCAGAGGGGGCAGCCACAGGGTGTTCCACAGGAATTCCCAGGAGGAACAAACTCACCCAATATCCTGTGAGCACCTTCAGGCCACGGGGTTCTTGTCATGGCTTTGCAAATGCAGGATGAGGGGTGAGGTGAGGTGAGGGAGCTGCAGGAGGCAGAGAAGGGTTTTATTCTAAAATGCTTTGTTTTAACAAGGATTTTTATGTGGGGGTCTCTTGGATTGGAGCTTCTCAGTGCTGTAACCTCGATTTCCATCTCAGCACAGAGGGGTTATCAAAAGCACTGAGAACAGATCCCACAGAACTCCTGACAGGGCTGTCTAACCCCACAGAACTCCTGACAGGGGAACCCAATCCCACAGAATTCCTGACAAGGGAACCCAATCCCATGAACCTCCTGAGAGAGGAACCCAAGTTTCTCTCTCATACCCACTTCTTGTAGGGGCTTTAATTCAGTGGAGGGCTGGGAATTTGTAGAAAAAAAAAATTGTGATCCTTCATGGCTCATTCTGCATAACTGTTAAACAATTCCTATCCTCCAGACTATTAGGGACTGACTGATCTGCAAGTATTTAATAACTCACAGTGTATCAGAGGGTGCTAATCTCATCTAAACAGGAGGATTTTCTTTAGAGAATGAAACATGGCATACAATTGGGAAATTAAATTTAAAAAGAAGACAGCACTGGAATCCTGACTGGAGGGATATGGAAAGAATTAGGGTGATAAGCAAAGCAACATGACCTCTGAATTCTGATTTTTTTAATTTTTACCATTGTGACGAGCTCCTCCGGGTCACAGCACCCCTCGCTCCCCTCCTGCCCCGCCGGTCTTAGTTTCAGATGTGTGTGAAGGCGGCACAAGGATAATTCCGGGGGTTCATTATTCACCCGCGCTTTTCTTCTGCCCTTGGGCAACATCCAAACGCTTCATGTCCCTCTTTATCGCCTCCTCCCCGCACACTCAGCGCTTCTGCTTTCGCTTCCCGTGCCCTGCCCTCCTCGGGGCACCCCGGGGCCGGGGCGAGCTTCTGTCCCTTTCCTGCTCCTGGATCCCCTTCCTGCTCCTGGAGCCCCTTTCCTGCTCCTGGAGCCCCTTTCCTGCTCCTGGAGCCCCTTTCCTGCTCCTGGAGCTCCTTTCCTGCTCCTGGAGCCCCTTCCTGCTCCTGGAGCTCCTTTCCTGCTCCTGGATCCCCTTCCCTGCTCCTGGATCCCCTTCCCTGCTCCTGGATCCCCTTCCCTGCTCCTGGAGCCCCTTCCCTGCTCCTGGAGCTCCTTTCCTGCTCCTGGAGCTCCTTTCCTGCTCCTGGATCCCCNGGCATGCTGGAACTTTCTAAAACAAACCGGGCACAAGGGATGAGCTTTTCCAGTGACCTCCGTCTTTAGACAGCAGCAACCAGCTCCCCTCCCCAGCTCTGCGACCTTCTAATAGCTCCATTCTTTCCCAATTTACAGAAAAAAGCCTCCCTCCCAACATGATGGATCCAGGGAATTTTGTATTCTAGCCCTCCCTATGCTCTCCCAGCCTGGTGTTAAAAGGAGACGAGATGTGGAGGGAAAGGGGAGCAAAAATGGAAGAAAAGAGAGAGTGAATGCTAAAGGGGAAAAATGCTTTAAATCTTTCCTGTAAATCTCCAAATATATGAAGTCTGAGGAACAAATTCAAAGCAGGCACGGCCGCCTGAAGAGAAGTTAGAGAGAAATATTCTGTTCCATTCAAGCGCATCAAGGGTCTCGCTGAAGTCTTGTTTGGCTAAGGTCAGACGAGACTGGGTTCTCCAATAAAAATAAATCTCAAATTAATTATGGCCTCAAGCGAGGGGCCAGACGTTCGGAGCTAGTGCACTGCAGTCTGTTTTTCTGGCCTTCAGTATTTTTGGGTTTTGTGCCTCAGCTTTTCAATAATTGCGGGATGGGGGAGGGAGGGCGGGGGCTGTTTTATTGGGACATGGAACACAAATAAAAGTAACCAGGACACCCCTGGCTCGCCCCGCTCGCCCCTCATTGCGCTGCAGCTTCAAAGCTACTGCATCTTCTCCATCCCACTTTTAAGACATTATGTTTTACTTAGTGCCGATTAGCGGGGAATAACTTCCCGGCTTCAGGTTCCCAGATCTCCTGGGCTGTTCCTGTGGGGAGGAGGGACCCGATCCTTCAGTTCTGCGCCTGGAACACTCTCCTGATTCCCTTTTATTGCTGCAGCTCAAAAGCGGAGGTTTGCCCAATTAGTTGGGTCTAAAATTGGGATTCGTTTCTGGGGATCAAATCCCAGGGCTGCAGTTTGGGCTTTTTGCTTGTACGAATGAGGGGTTAGAAAACAAACAAACAACGTCGCGTTTTTCTTTCCGCCGTGGGGTCGGTGCCAGAGGAAAGTCAGAGCCGGGGGGTTTAAACGTGCACTGGAGCTGGGGGAGAGTTTCCCTCCAGTGGGGGCTGGAGCGGGATAAACTCCGGCCCCCTGCAAGTACAGACTGACGGGAATTGTACAGACTTTTAGTGAGAATAGAATGTATGTTATCTAGAAAACAGTATCATTAGATATATGATACACACAATGTACCCAGCGCGGGTTGTGTAAATACACGTGTATTGAAAGGTCCTTTTAAAAAGGGGACACTTTGTCACATTTAGTGGGAAATGAGGCACTTTCTAGCCACAAAGCCAGGGCGTGGATGTTGGGGTTTTTTGAGCTCGTCTCCCCTATGACCGCGTTAGTTCACAGCGACAGTTCCAGGCTGGGCTCAAGGAGAACTCAGCTGATGGTGTTGGGATCAGAGAGGGTGACAGAAGCCAATCCCCTCTCCCATCCTCGGAAAATCAGATTCCCAACCTGCAGTGGGGCTCGGGAAGGTTTTTATGTGTTTATTCCTCGGGAATAACCGGATTTAATTATGACGTGCTGCCCGCTTATCCCGTGTGGGTAACAGAGAGAAAATACAAATCTTTGGGGTTCTGTGAGGGACTGGCACCGAACTATACAGCGGGTTAAATCTGGACACGGAACAGCTCCAGGCCACATCCCCCTGGTGGCTCCTCATTCCCTTCGCTCGGATCGCGCCGAGAAGTTTTCACCTTCCCCGTGTGGGGCTGCAGCCGCTGGGACCCAGCCCTAAGGACGAGGACTGAGGCGGGGACGTGCCAAGCGCCCGATTAGCTCAATTAATTTTGAACTAATTAAAAACGCCGCTGGACAATTCCGTTCCATTCATTAACGGAGTGAAAGAGGGAAATAATAACACTAATAATATTTGAGGAGTAACTGATTTCTACCAGCCTGTCCCCATGTAAGCATTGGAAATCTTCCGTGGTTGCCAAGATCAAATGATTTTCCAGATGTCTGCTGGTGACCACATTAAACAGATCCTAATTCCTTTGCTGTACGTACATGTGCATCCAAAGGGAGAGCAACAATCCAGAGTGGCGCAAACCCCGTTGCTCAGCTCCGTGCCCGCCTCTCCCCTGCCTGTCTCGGCTCCCTTCTTGGTTAAATGCAGTTCAGTAACAGCTAAAAACTCAGATAACAGTTAAATACTCAGTTAAATAACAGTTAAATACCTAGAGTCACGGCATAACCACCTAGGATGATTCACAGCTTGGCATACGGAGTTATGAATATTCCAGCCTTTTCCAAAAAGTATGGCATAACTTCATAGGTGGCTTTGGGTTTGGTTTTGAGGTTTTTTGTGGTTTGTTTGGGG
>JANPWX010000415.1:295535-340327 GCA_024734555.1 Trochalopteron elliotii
CACTGAGCCATTCCAGGATCAGCAGCACTTTGCAGGTCCCTGTGTCCTGTTTGTCCCCTCTGACAATGTACCCTCTTTGTGTGTCATGCACTGAGATCAGTGCTCCTGTCCTGCCCAAAGGATTAGCTGAGACTTCTTGTAAATTTTCATGCTGGGCAGAAAAAGTGGGTTCCAGGGAGTGCCAGCCCCCACACAGAGATTTGCTGCAGGGAAGGGTGAGACCCCCTTGCCTGGCTTCTCACAGGTGAAGGGCAGCACCAGAGGATGTGGCTTTAGATGCTGCAGTGTTTTTGGTGTGCTGAGCTCTTTATTTAACCTGTGCTGCAGGGTGGGTCTGACTCTGAGGGCACAGCAAAGCAAACCTGGGCACATCCAGAGCAAAGCAATTTAACAGCAATCGTGCCCTCAGCTCTGCTCTCCCATGTAGGCATTGGTTTATCCCAGAGCTCTGCATTTGTGTTGGGGAAAATATGGCAGAAAGATGCACATCAGTGACTGGAGAGCAAGAAAAACACAGAGAAAAGTTCTTTCATCATCTACAGCAAGAACACAGGGCGGGCCCAGATGAAATCTGAGTTCCGGTGTGGGGAAAGGCACTTCCCACCCCAAACTCAGAAATATTCCTGTCCTTGGAGAGGACAAGTACTAGATTTGGGACAGGGCTGTGCCCTCCAGATGATTTTCTTCTTGAGCAATTTAAATTTGACAAGTGACTTTTTTTAAGCCTGTGCAATACTATTCCACAGACTAATTGTTTTAATTGAGCTGAAGCCTTAAATTGCAGACTGGCAGATGCAGGGGTTTGGGTCCAGCCTACTTTGCAAATCTCTCTCTTTGCCTGCAATCTCCAGTACTTGGCTTGTACTTTCCTCTTCATCTTTTAATCAGAAAGAGTCTTGATGACTCTCTGACTGCCAGTTTTACCTCCCTGGAGCAATTTAAATGCACACCTGCCCAGCTGCAGATGAAGGGATAAATTCACTGGAGCCTTGAGCTGTTCCAAGGGCTCAGAGCCATCTGGGGAAACAGGGCATGGTCAGAGAATAGATGTGGTTGGGATGATCCTTGTGGACATGGATCCCTTGTGGACATTGTGTGCAAGTGTGAATTGAGTTGTCCTTGGGTTTTCAACCAGGGAATTCCATGGATATAAACATAAAACACAGGATCAGCTCAGGATGCTAAGTCTTCATTCCCCACCATGCACTGACTGACATCACATGTGACAGTGCTGAGCCAATGCACCATAAAAATGAACAAATTTCTATTTACTCCCAAAGGATTATTTATCTTGAAGAGAATCAGATCACCTGCTGAGGAGGTTGGTGGTGATTTTTGCTGTATTCTCTATATAATCTGTGTAATACCTGCCATGAGTAGAACTGGCTGTCTTGGGAAGTGCCCCCTGGAGCAATGCTCCAAGGACTCAGTGGAGGAAGAAGTGCAGGAAATCGGAGTTATTTCCACCTTCTGTTCATAGTCTGCAAACAGCACTGGCAGATGATGATGGGAGCCAGTGAAACTCCTGACTCATGTGTTTGCACTAATTTTAAATAGTCACCAACATTTTTATTGCGCCTCTGAACATTCGAAATCCCATCTTCTTTGGGTTAACACCTCCCTTTGACTGACTTGCATTGTGTTTGGGGGACTTGGGTTTTATTGTCTCACTATAAATCAGAAAAGGGCACATCTCATCAACAGCAAGATGCTCATGCATGGCCTCCCTCACAATAACAAATGCTGTGGTTTCAAACTGGTTTAATTGTTTCAGTTCCACTTTATGTGTGGAGAATAACCAAAGCAAATATACTTGCCAGAGCTTGCCTGTTCATGAAAAAGCACATGTTGTGTGGCTGTTGCCTTCATTCCGTGAAAACAAATTTATCCTGATGTTGTGGCCACCAGAGAGCCCCTCTGAGGGACGTTCAGTGAGGATTTTGCATTTAAGTGGAGGACAACTGTGGCCTTGAATGGAGGACTCGTGTGTTGGCGTTGCCATAGCAAAGGGTGGGGCTGGGTTTTGGAGCAATCATTGTCGTTTGTGAGCTGGAGGCGTTTGCACTCGCTCTCAAACTTGGCCATCAAGACCTCAGACTAAGAAAATGTTTCCTTTTTGAGCAATTTTAATGTCTGTTTGGCTCTTTTTAATCAGCCTGGCTTTGGCCCCGAGGGATGGCCTTTCCTGGCTAAAGGGTGTTGACTCCAGGGGCAAGGCTCCTGATCTCCACACTGGAAAAATAATAAATAAATCACAAAGATTTGAGGGACAACAACTTTCCATGTTGCTGTCCCTCAAAAGCAATTTGGAACAAAACCATCTGGAATTTCCAGGGCATGAACAACAATATTCCCTCCTACCCTAATCCCCGTTCAAAGATATTTATATTGCATAATAACTTTCTAACATCAAAAACTATCTCAAAAGGTTTTATGATGGGGATATTTTGGTGCTGCTAATTCATTTTCCCTTTGAGATCTGTGTGCAAAGGGACATCTGCCTTAGCATGAGCTGCCCACCTCAGTGTCCTGCTGGGTGCTGCCAGCTCAGAGTGTTCAGTGCTGACTCCCACTTGCCAGCAAACACTGGGAAAGCCTTTTCCGAGCCTGTAGTGTATTTTTTTCTGCTCCAAAAATGATGATTTCTCTGAAGAAAAACCTTTACCCAACCAAACAATGCAACTGCTTGGATTTGAAGCCCTTGGGGTTTCTCTGCAAGGCTTTGAGGAGGTGCTGAGAGCCTGGTGTAATTTCTCTTCACAGGATGTGGTCACTCGAAGGAGTAGCAATGCGTGTTCTTGAGGATTTCACGCTTTTATTTTAGTTATTGATTTTAATTCCGGGCTATTCCTTCTGTGAGATGGGGGAAGGAACAGTCTCTGTCCCTGCTCGCAGCATTTCTTCCCCTGGGAGTTCTGTGGGGTGCAGGATGGGGCTCCTGCAGTGTCACCATCAGGAGCAGCACAGGGGAGGCTGCAGGGGAGGGAGCTCTTAGATGACACCCTGAGAAGTGAGATGTGCTGGGGGAAGGGCACTTTGAGCAAGGTTTGCAGGCAGCAGAGTTTATTTCCTTCAGGTCTCCCCTTCCTGGACCTACAGGAGCTTTTCCCTCTTGAGTTTAGCTCCCATCTGCTCTGAAGGGTCAGGTCTAGAACACACGAATGTACAGCCTCAGCACAGAGCATCTCCCAGGCTTTTTTTTTTTTTTTTCCCACAACCTATCAGTGTTTGAGGTTCCTTTACAGCCCCTCATCAGCTGCCCTTGAGAAACAAAAGTCTCTCCTTGTGTCTGAGTTCACCTGAGCACTTACAGAGAGACCCTGTGTCCCACCTCAGTGCAAACATGCACCAGCAGGAGAATTAAAGGAGTCAAAGGAGCCTTCAGGGTTTCAAGTATTTGTGGTTTGCTGAACCCCTAAAGCTGCAGAAGCCTGGTGTGCGTGGATGTGCCCCTAGAAAAAGCAGGTCTAACACATCGAGTTTAGTTCTACAACTTGGTTTGAAGCCAATTTGCACCAGAAATGTGAAATTCTCTTCAGATCTCTCACCTGAATTGGACTGCAGGTCTGTTTCCCTGCCTGTGCCTCTCCCGTGCTCTGGTGCACACCTGAACACAGGTACCCCCTGCACGTGAGGCTCTGGGACCTCAAAGGAGCTGCCTGAGGGCAC
This sequence comes from Trochalopteron elliotii, assembly GCA_024734555.1. NCBI lineage: Eukaryota > Metazoa > Chordata > Aves > Passeriformes > Leiothrichidae > Trochalopteron > Trochalopteron elliotii. The sequence continues at coordinate 299,205 of JANPWX010000415.1, forward strand.
CTCAGTGGCACAGGGCCTGTCACACAACTCTGGGCAAGGGCCAAGGACATTTTCTCAGCCAACAAATGTTTTCAGACAAGACTGTGGCTGCACATTTATAGCTGGGTTTGAAATACAGACTAAAATATCCCCCCCCAAAGTGGGTTTCTGCCTCCTTTGGGAATCATTTGTCTGAGGTGGAGCCAAGTGGTGGGTGCTGTGTCACCTCAGACACCCAGGCACTCAGTGCCTTTATCACCCTTAAAGCTGAACAGCACCCTTTGTATGAACATACACCCTTTGTATGAACATACACCCTTTGTATGAACATACACCCTTTGTATGAACAGCGTCGTGTGTGACAGGACAGTGCCTGATCTGCTCTGCTGAGTTCCAGGTATCAAAGCCTTCAAGATGTTGATGCGTTTTCTGCTTGTTTTCTTCCTTCCTCTCATTACCAGGCCACATAATTACTGATGTGTATCTCCCCTGCCAGTAACACCCACCTGGAAACCTGTCTCTGGTGCTGAGGTTACCACAAACGGTGCCTCCCTCCTGCCCCTCCTCCCCCAGCAGAAGATTTTCCTTCAGCCCGAGGCAGAGCCCCAAAACAAAGGGATGTGCAGCAGTGGGTGCAGGAGGTTCAGGCTCTCCTGACAAATCTCTTGCTTCTCTAAACAGCACCAAAGGCAAGATTTGGGAATAACACCCTGACAAGGACCAGGGGAAATAGAGGAGGAAGGTTCAATCACACAGGGGTTGTGCAAAATCCCAGCTTTTGCTTCTCTTTGGGATGCTGTGCAGAAAATAACCCTTCATGTGTGTCCAGTATTCTTTCTTTTCCTGATTTTTCACTAAAATCCAGTAAGAAACACAGCCCAGGAGAGGAAGTGTCATGGATAAGCTCGCTGCTTTATTTGCATTTATCTCCTTCTCGTTCTTCCAGCATAGACCAATCCAGGACTCCACTAGGGCTGTAAAGGAGCCAAAAAAAAATTCAAATAAATTAAAAAGTCTTAAGCCCAGGCTGCCAAAGCTGCACACCCAGGAACTGAATGTCACCATCCTTGTCAGTCATCCAGAGGCAGTGAAAAATAACCCAGCAGGCAGCAGGGCCTCTCATTGCTCATCTGCTGATTCCTCATTCAGCAAAAAAAACCCTGCCCTTCTTAATACTGCTGGTTTTGATCTGAAGGGAAGAGATAAATCAGCAAGAGTACAGTTTTTTAAGTTGGTTGATGAGTGAAAGAAAGAAACTGGAGTAAGGTATGGTGGGGTCAGGGGAAGGTGTGGTGAGTTCAGGAAACTGACTTCTGTATGATGTGAAAATACTTATTTGAATGGCTTTTAATAGCAGCTTTTCTTAAAAGAAAAAAGAAGATAAGGAAAAGATTAAGAGAGGTTAAAATACTCTTCTTACAGCTAAATGCAGAATTTGGCTATCTGGCTTCTTCTGAATATCTCTTCTTGTTGTTCCAAGCTTGATTGACTTATAACTGCATCTGAACCAACCTCACATCAGTTCCTTTTTATCAGCCAGAGTGAGACTTCCTGTGCTCCACAGTCTGGTTTCCTGATGTGTTTCCTTTTTCCTTTTAACAGAACAAAGGAAACTGTAACTCCTCAGCTGCTCCTGTTCCCAATCTCCTCGGGACTCCACACACTCTTACCATCCAACCTTTGCCTTGTATTTCCTCTGCCTGGAGTTCCAGTGCCCTCTTCATCTCTGCCAGCTGCAGAGGGGCAAGAACTCAGTGCTCTTGAGAGGAAACCACTGCCAGAGCCATCACCACTGGCAGCTTTTAGTGGCTAAAATGTAGTAAAGCAGAAAGGGAAACTCTTCACCCAAAGGCTCGGTGTGTCACTGGAGATAGGGGATTTTTAATGTCCTGCTGAAGCAAATATCAGGTGTTGAGGTCTCAGTGATTTGCTCAGGCTGATGTTGTGAACTTTGGTACTTGAACCTGGGAATTTGTGTCCTGAAATGTGTGGGCCACTGGTGGAAATGTTCCCCAAAAGGTCACACATGCACACTCACTGCCCTGGCACACACTGGAACTGGCAGCCCTGTATATTATATTTTAATTTGGATTATTTTCAAACCACCACACTGAAGGGCAATTACCCTCTCCTTCACTGGTTTTCCCTCAGCTGTGAGGAGCTGCAGTTCTCCTGGAGTCCTGCCATTCACACAAGGAACAGCCTCTGGCTGCAAAATCCAAATCCTGCCCTGCAGTGAGGATCCTTTTCCTTGGGAAAGCCCTTTTCCCCAGCTGCTCTGCTGGGGAATGATGCATCTGGAGATGCTCCATCCCTTTATAACCCCCATATCTCAGAGCTGAGGCTTTTTCTGCAGAAAAATCCCAAGTTCTTGCTCACTTGACTGACAGGAATCCCTCGTTTTCCTGTTCAGACAGAGGAACACGAGCTCAGAGCAGGACTGAGTTGATGCCTATAAAAACCCTTCAAACACATCAGAACCCACTGGAAAAGTGTGGAGTTGATGTTAATACAGAGTTCAGAGCAAAGCTGGGCCTGATTCCAAAGAATAGACATGGGATATCTGCAAATTCCCACTGAAATCAGTGTCAAGAGCTCATGTTAAGATTTTATCCATTCATCCAAACCCAAGAGCTCGGCAGGATTAGAAAGGAGAAGGGAAATTGGGCTGTGCAGCCCCTTGGCCACCCGGGTGTGGAGGCAAAGGGAATTTGCCAACTCAGCCTGCCCAGAGCAGGCAGCTGAAACCCAAGGCTCATTTATTCAAACCATCAGCACTCAGGAATGGCAGAATATGGAACAGGGTTGGAGATTCTGGGCTTGGCTGTCTCCTGAACATGCCTGAACGTGGTGTGCAAGGGTGGCCAGAGCAAGGCACTGGTTACACCAGGCTGAGGCAGCAGAGGGTTCCTGCACCACATCCAGGGACAGGCAGGCCGAGTTTCCAGGGAATCCTGCTCACCCAAGACTGAGGAAGCAGCAGGAGCTGCATTACTTTAATCCAGGAAAAGAATTAACATCACTGTTTCCCTACAGAACTGCCTTTCTGCAGATTTCTGTGCGCTGCTTTGAGGTGTTCTCATACACCTTTACAGTCAAAAATGTAATTTTTAATCAAATCACTTTGGAATGCCCAGCAAAAGGCATCAGAAAATTAGATCCCTACAGTAAAATCCTGGGGAAAATCAAGGAAGTTTTGCCTTTTCTGCTGCGTTCTGTTTGTGGAACAATTTCTATGCAGTATAATTCAATTTCCATAAAAACTCCATTGATCTAATCCCTGTTAAATTCTGAAGATTTGTCCATGAGGGTTGTGCTGCAGCTCAGCCTTTAGGACTGACTCCTGATTAGAACCAGAAGTCATGGCTCTAGGATTAATTCCTTGTATTATGGGAGTTGTCCCCAGAGGAGAACCCTGGCACGTAGATGGAATAAGAGCCCAAAATCCAAGCAGGCAAAGGGAAAAAGGAAAAACAACCAGGAGATGAAATGCAGGAAGCATCTGGTCACTCAGCAAGGCACCAGCAGAGATGCAAAGATTCTGTTCACAAGTTCCTGGTGTCAGAATTGCCCACACACTGGTGGATTTTAAATGCCTTCCATGGTTTTACCACTGAAAAATCACCAGAGGCAGAAATGATTGATACAGTAGAAGCTGAAAAGGGGACGGATCCCTTCACCATTGATCCCAAAAGCCTTGGAGCTGTTTTGAGCAGCTTCTGTGGGTGTCTTCAAGGCCACTGAGGCTCCAGACCAGTTTAGGCAGCCAGAGGTCCTTCAGGGCCACTTTGCTGCAGCAGGGACAATTTTTCTGCCAGTGACACTCCCAACCCAAAGCAGAATTCACATGACACGAGCCATAACAGCCTTCCTTAATTAGATCTAATATGCCTATGTGTATCTTTCCACAGCACAAATATTTATATTTTGCTGATATTTCTAAACTCATACATCTGACTTTGTTAGAACCAACCAGGCTTTAAAATAAGCACTTGATGGAGTGATTTGTTAGGCCAGAACTCTCAGTATCATCCTGCAAATATTACCAAAATTGTCTTTAACAGCTCCAGTGACAGGAGAAGGAATGAGCCTAGGTGAGGGACAAAGAGTGCAGTATGTGATTAGGGTCTGGGCTGCTTTGAACTGCACACCTTTCTCCTGAATCCGTTTCTCTGCCAGACAAGTGTGTGTGCAAGCTTCATGTATGTCATATTTTACCCCAGCGATGGTGAATTCCCCCAGGACACTTGGACTGTGCTGGAAATTTGAGATGTCTCCTGAAGGTGAAGGGAGAAATGCAATGGCCTGGGCCCAGCTCCATCTCCTGCCCTGCCCACCCTCACCCAGCCTCTGTGCACAACCTCCCAGGACACAGTTTTGTCCTGCCCTGTCTGGGCTGCAGAAAGGGGAGCAGGAGCATGGGCAGGTCCAGGATGAAAAGTGTTCTTACCCACACAGGAATTGGACAGAGAAGATGCAGGACAGGACTTTGCTGTGGCTCCTCTCAGGTCTTTTGTCTCTTTGCCTTTGGCAATGAGACTGGATCCTCTGGAGTGTGGTCAGAGTGTGCAAGGCTGTGTAAAAACCTTACTCAATATGCAGCCCCATATAGTCCTTTTTATGGCAGGAAAAGTGTGAATCCAATTTTAAGTCCAAACCCAAACTCTTTCCTGCCAGGGACAACATTTTCTGTCTGACAGTGTCAAAAGTTGTGTCCCTCCCCTCTGCTGGTTTCCTCAGGGCATCCCAAACCCAGCTCCACAGCTACAGGAATGCTCTCCCTGCACAGCACCCCCAGAGCAGCAGGCAAAGGTCTTAACAAAGGGACAGAGTTCACTCCCTTCAGAAAGGGAAAGCAATGCCCTGAAGTTCAAGCTGGCTTGCAATAAACCCTCTGGATTTGCACCAGGGCGTCCGAGAGCAGACGTGCTCTCATCCTCACAGGACACAGGCTGGTCAGTAATGGATGGAATAAACTTACAGTTTGCTCCCTGCTCCTCAGTTTTGGTATTCTCCTATGTCATCTCTGCTGCAGGAAGGATGTAATTATGGTTGGTCATTAGTGTGAGGAATTATTTGTGCTGCAGCAGTGCCTGGAGACCAGTGTGGTCTCTGCTGTGTGTAACAGGAGAGTCTTCCTCAAAATTCCTGAACAGTGAAGAACAGTTAAGGCACTTAATTTGAACTCCAGAGTGGGAGCAGTTCTAGGGCTCTGCTCTGCTGTCAGACAGGACCACGTGTTGTCATTCCTATCCCAAAATCTCCAAGGTTTCTGTAAAGGATTTTCTTTCCACCCCCACCACTCCCCATTGACCAGGATTTCTGTAACTTCTTCCTTCTGAGGTTTGGACACTTTCTTCTGACTAGGGGCTGGCTTTGCTCATGACTGATTCATGCCTTTCTCATTCCAGCACCACTGCAGCACTTTCCCTTCCCAGTGCATTTACAGACCACTGCTGTACCTCCCTCTTGCTTTTGCTGGGACAAACAAAACCCTTATGATCCCTTCAAACCTTCCTTCTCCTGGTTATTCCTTAGCCCTCAGCTGCACCTGCTCCCATCTGAATTTGCCTTTTCTCAGTATCACTGGAGTGGCACATGCTGTTCCCAGGGCTTGGCTGGAAGTGCAGTCCTGATGCAATCCTGGGATTGGGATGCTTTGGCTTTTTTAAGTTCTGGTGATTCAGAAAAATCTGTGCTGTTAATTGACTCCAGTCTTTGTGTCAGCAGTGTCCAGCCTGGCTCAGTCAGTTGTTGTGCCACTGCAGGATCTCAGGCACTTCATTTCTCTGTACCTCAGCTCCTCATCTGTGGGACTCAGCAAACCCTCTCTTCCCTCCCTGCCAGCTCTGGTCCAGATGCAGCGATGCTCTCCCAAGTTGGGAATGACTTTGGCTGTGTTCAGGAGCTGCAGAGATCTCAGTACAGGCCTGTCCTGCAGTGCCATGACATGGACAGAGAGATCAGTGGTTGTTCCCATCATTGTCCTTCATTAAGATCCCACAACCTTCTGCCTGTCCTGAGAGATGGGCGTAGTTCCCAACCTTTGGGGTCCTGCACATACTTGCAGCGTGGCTTTGGAGAGTGGCAGGAAGGTTTTCCTACAGACCAAAGGCCATTCCAGAGGAGGGGGCAGGGTGTGAAGGCCTGCAGGTTTTCCAGGGGCTTGCAGCAAGTGCCCTGGGGGAGGAGGAGGAGGCAGCAGAGGCCATGTGTGAGCCTGTGGAGCTGCTCCATGGATGCACACACACAGCACTGCCAGCGTTTCAGCAGGGCCTAAATACCAGATGGCTTCTTGCACAGGCCAAACTTGATGTGTTTAAAACCCAGCAGCCAGCACAGGCTCAGGCCCCTGCTCTGATTCTCTCTTTCATCCATCCGTTTCCTACCCTATTGCAGTGTGAGCTTCTGTCGTTTCAAAACTAACAGCTGCAGGCCTCCAAAAATAAAAAAGAATTCATTAATTAACATAACCCTAAGCCACAGAAACTCGACCTTGTGAGCAGCCCTTTGCTCACCATGTGCAGTTCTGTGCCAGGCTGGGGGAGTTCATGTGGCCAGGCAACCCTTAGGAAAGGTGGGATGTGGAAGGTGTGTGCACTCCAGCAGAGAGGGGAAGTGGGAATGAAACAGGTGGGGGTAGCAGAGGAGCAGAGAGGGAGCTGGCTGTGCAGAGAAATCCCTCCCAGTCCTGACAGATCATTCTCCCAAGTGCCACCAAGGTCTCTCCTTACCCAGGTCATGACCTCAGCTGTTTTCAGGTCCTGAGGGCTCCATTCTGGTTGAGCTGAGCCTCCACAAGGTGTGTGCTGCTTTCACAGCCTCTTCTACTGCATACAAGAACCACCCTGTGGTCCCCTCATGTTTCCATCAGTGCCTAAAGTCCTCCCCAGCCTCCTCTCAGCCTGTCTGGGTGTTTGGGGTACCTGCAAATGCAGCAGTGTCTGATACAGGTGGGCACACACAGGGTTTGTGCACACAGGGCTCAAGGGATGGGCAATGCCCTGAGTAAACAAAGGGCTGGTGTGGAGTGTCATCAGCTCAGGGATTGAAGGAGGGTGGTTGTGCTCTCACCCTGTACAAACAGCAGGGTAAAGTGGTGGAGTTAAGCAAACAGCTGTAAAATGGCTCAGTCTCAGGAGATGCTCATTTCATATATCACAGAATCACTGCGTGGGGTGGGTTGGGAGGGACCTTAAAAATCACCTTGTTCCACCCCCTACTGTGGGCAGGGACCCCTTCCACCAGACAAGGTTGCTCCAAGCCTGGCCTTGGACACTTCCAGGCATGGGCCAGCCACAGCTTCTCTGGGCAATCTGTGCCAAGGTCTCAAAATATGAATTTATGATCCAGGACACTTGACGTTCGTTCCTGGCTCTGCCAGTGACTTTTTGTGCAGCCTCAAGAAGGCACTGAACTCTCAGGCAGGCCTGGTCATTCCCTGTTTATCCCCTGCCTGCCCATTCCTTGAGCTCTTTGGAACAGGAGCCATCCCCCAGGGGATATTTGCTCAGCACAAGCACAGGGGCAACGTGAAGGTTTCTCATCCTGGGTTGGGAGGTGGGAATTTCCCCAGGAATTGTGTCCAAGGCCTGCCCTTGGATATTCACCTTCTGTTATGACTCAGTTAAAGGGTTATTGGAGATAAGGATACTTCTAGATGAGAAACATGTTCAGAAACCTGCCATTATCTGTGACTGAGTTTTCTAAGCATATGAGATCCTAATCAGACATCTATTATTCAGTGAGAAGATAATGAGGAGAGATCTCTCCACTGGTATCTGCTCTGCTCAGCAGATAACAATCAGCTCACATGGCCTTCTTTAAAAACTCAGCTTTGGGTAGAATCAAACCCTACAAGTGGAGTCTCCTTGGCTTTATTCTTTCTCCTTACCCAGAAACCCAGAGCAAATCATTAGAAGTTTCTTGATTTTCCTAATTGTAAAATAATAATGGGAAATTGTCTTCTGAGGTAAAGCTGAGAAGTGACAAATCTCCACAAAGAGTTTTGTAAGCCCTGGATAAAGAACGTGCAGGTGCCTGAAATGTCAGCAGAAAATCTCTCTGAAATCCAGTTCAAAGCAGCTGGATGCAAGAGTTGCAGCTTTTGAAACTAGGAAAGAACTATTTATAGAACACAAAACGTTCTGGTACTTGTGAAACACAGAGAGAAACAGTGTGTGCTCTGCAGCCCTACAACCTAAACCAATGCTTTAAGAGGAGCCTCGTTGTACTGGGCTTGTGCAGTCCCAGCCCTTCAGCCCAAGCAGGGAGGGGGGAGTGCATCCCACAGCATGCCCAGAGTCCTGTGGGATGGAGGTGGCACTGCCTGCTCAATCCTGCCCACTCCCAGGGACACCACTTCTCTTTCCAGTCCTGACAGTCAGAGAAGCAAAGGCCACGTTAGCCATGGGCTGCTTTTCCCAGGCAGAGAGGTGTGTGAGGTGTCTGGGCAGCACAGACAATCCGTGCTCTGCTGCTGTGGTGATCAGAAGCTGAGAGCAGCAGAGGAGCACAGCTCCCCTTGGCTCTCTCAGCACTGTCATTGTTTGATTTTGGGCTGCTGGGACAGGTGCAAGTCTGCTCCCAGATCACACCCGGGTACATGGCAGGCAAATTTTCCTGAGAGGCTGCAATAACAAGAAACAGCTCTTGTCTCTCAATGCTCCATAGAACCAGGGGCTCTTCTGCAGCACCTGACAGGGCCTTTCCCCCTCTGCTGCACCTTTGTGTCTGCCTGGACAGTCATTTAGCGAGTGCCATTTGTGGCAAGCTGATTCTTAAAAGACAAAGGGGTGAAAAAAACGCAGTTGAAATGAGTTTTGGTTTTTGAGCAGGCTCAGAGCCTTGGTTGGGTGTGGGGGCAGTGCAAGAGTGGAGTGCAGGTGTGAGAGGCTGTTGCTTCATCACCCCGACAGAAAGGATGCACAGGCTAAACAAAAAGATGCAGCAGACAAATGAAAAGGTGCTGAAGTTATATAAAAAGATGCACAAGCTAAACAGAAAGATGCAGATCCTAAATAAAAAGATGCACAAGGTAAATTAAAAGATGGCCAAGTTGTATAAAAAGATGCCCAGGTTAAATAAAAAGGTGCTCCAGGCAGGCAACCTAAAGCCTAGAGGACCTGGTCCCCTGATAAGGTCATTCACCTGCTCTTCTGGGCATGAAATAGTGTGTTTTAGGAAAGTGCTCATTATCTCACTAGGTCAAGGACATTTGTTAGTGCAGGAGCTGAGGAAGGTGCCATGAAGCCCAGGTTTCCTCCCTCTGGTTGTACCTCAGTGGAGTGAGGCAGGGTGGGATGCATCACTGGAATATCAGGAAATTCAGGAATATTCTTTGCACATAAACAGCAGGAGCTTCAATTGTTACCTTAGTGAAGGAAATGAGGACAGCCTTGAATTTGTGGGGTTTTGTGGACAATAATATTCCAGATTCAGTGAAGCTTCTGCATCCCCCCAAAGGCACAGAGGGCAGCCCTGGGATGAGGCTGGACTTCATTCCCTGTTTGCTAGAAGAAACTGAGGAATGTGAGGAGCTGGTGGGAGCCATCAGGCAGTGACAGCAGCCACCAAGGCCTCTGCAACCACTGCTCCCCTGTCACTGAGGAGTGTCACAAACCCCTGGTGTGATGGGAGGGCAGGAGCCAGAGGTGATGGTGCCTGGACACCACACAGCCAGGGAGGCTCGGGGAAATCAGGGAACACAGAAGAGAGGCCAGAAAAGGGACAGTGTGAGCCAAGAGGGTGTTGCAGAAAGATGGCAAGAGGGATGCTGGGTGACATGGCAGTGCTGCTGCCAGCTCTTGTGGGATTTTGTTTCCATCTGGAAAGCCTAAATGATGCTCTAATTGGATAAGAATATTAACTTTTATTTTATAGAAGTGATTTTTTTAAGATTGCTAGGAAGAACTTGAAATGATATCCAATAAAGCTTGAAAAACCACTTATAAATACAATTCCATGTCTAATTAAGATTATGCTGAACTAAAGCATGGGACTGGAAAGCAAAGCCCTCGTGGCTTGCTGTGCGTATTCTACTAAAGATCATCAGCACCTGCCATGAATAGAAGTGTAAAAACCAACAGCAGGATGGCTTTAGGAGCCTAATTTTAGTCTGTGAGTGATGAAGTGGCAAGGGAGGGTGAGGTAGAACCTGAGGGCTCAGTGATGGACAAGGATGACTAAAAAGGAGATCTGAATGGGACCCAAACCAGCCACACCTGGGGGTGCCCCGAGCCCCACTAATCTGTAGGATGGAGGAAGGAGCCCGGGGGCAGAGCACGGGGCCGGCGTTAGCCCTGCCTCCCCCGCCCACACGGGAGGGAGCTCTGACAGGTACGAGCTCATCGCTTCCAAATTAAACCTGGCAAAGCCCCAGCACAAGCCCTTTTGGGAGATGAGGTCAGACGCCTCGTTCTGTCGCCCGGCTGCCCGCTCGCTCTCTATTCTCCCCTCTCCCGCACAGACGATAAAAGGAGCAGGGGGTCGGAGCGTGTTTATTCATTCGGGATGACAATAGGACACCTGGAGCAGCACCTGTCAAAATGGGATGCAAATGAGGGCGGGGAGCTGCCCGTGCTCGCTGCAGCCCTAATGAAGCACTAATAGCACCGATAATGCCTCGCACGGCATTCACGGGGCATTGGCTCAATTGCAGTAATTAATGCGCCCGTCCCGAGCTGCAGCTCCCATTCACAGGCACTTCCTGATGCTTTGCTCTCCCTGTTTGTTTTTTAAACACGCAAACCCGGGACTTATTATATTTGCAAACAATGGGCTCGTGGAGATGCTCTGATTTACTGCGGAGATAGAGGGGAATGATGTTTGAAAGCCTAAATTAAAGCAGGATTTCCTTGTGTTTTCTCAAAGGAAAGGTTAACATTTGCTAATAACTGTCATGGGCTGCAAACGGTCTCGGTGTCATATGATGGATTTTTCTGATTGCTTTTAATCAAGGTTTTCAGATATCATGGGGTGTAAACAGAGAAATGAGCTGAGCACTCATGAGTTGAACAAACCTCAGGAGATGTGACTCAGATAAGGAAAAACTGTTCTGACAATGAAGTAATAGCAGGTTCTTTGGTGCTCGAGATCCACTTTTTATCATTAATATTTTAGCGTTCCCCATTCCGTATCAGTGGCTGAGATAAACTGCCCAGCAGGGATGGACATGTGCTTGCAAAAGCTCTGTGGGAGGGTGGAGGGCTCTTTAGCCCACAGAGATATTAAGTTGCTGCACTATCTACTTCACCTCCCGTGTTTGGAGGTCTTTTTGCCTCTTCAGGGAAATTCAGGTGATGAGAATGAATTAGAAAAAGCCTCTTTACGTGTTCAAATCAGAAAGAGATGGCAAAGGTGTGGCTGGGGATATGATCTGTCCATGAAAATTATTACTTCTTGCTGGATGCCTCCCCTCGAAAAAAGGGATAAATGGGGATGGTGTTTCAATACCCCATCTGAAAATAAAGGACACAGAAATGATTCCCCAAAGAGAATTGCAGGAAAGGAGGAGTCTGAGCCCTGATAAAAGGCATTTTGTGCCATCAGTTTCTTTGTTAGTGGGACCCAAAATGTGGGAAGAGCTTTTGTGTGGTTGCAGCAGGGCCTGCATTTCTCAGTGGCTCAGGACACTGAGGTGTGAGAGGTTGTTTTTCCTCTCGTGCCATCTCAGGGAGGGTTTGCAAACCTACAGAAACCGAGTTTTGGGCCAGCCCTGGTGGGTAGCAGGGCTCCTGTTAGCCCTGGGAGAGGGGGGTGGTGGAGACTCCTGGTGCTCAGCAAAGCTGGAAAAGGCAAAGGAAAGCTGAGGGGATGAGGGAGCCTGGCAGGAGCACACGGGGTGAAGTGCATGCAAACCTCCAGCTGACACAAGCTGTGTCCTCTCCCACGAAAAGCTTCATCATAATCTGTGCAGAACATCACTTCAGGATAAACACAATCCTGCTATAAATACCCCCGGCCATTTCCTGTTGTTCTTTCTGCAGCTTGCACAGGGTTTGTGTCTGTGTGGGGTGACTGAGGGTGTGACTGAATCCACACAGTCACACACACGGCCCCTACTCTGTGCTCCAGTGAAAATGGCTTTTTCTGCCTAAAATCAGGACTCTGGGGTTTGTGCCACTGAGCTGAACATTCATCCTTAACGAACCAGGAATATTCTTTATGGAAGGAATTCAGGGCAGCAAAATGGTAAATTCTCCTGCTATTGAGATGAGCTGACTTGAATGTCTATATACACTTAATTACAGTTAAATTAATTACATTTCATTACTTAGTTACACTTTAATATGCACTTCACATCCCTGGAAGTGTCCCAAGCCAGGGTGGATGGGGCTTGGAGTAACCTGGGAGAGTGGGAGGTGTCCCTTCTCATGGGGTGGAATGGGATGATTTTTAAGTTCTCCCAACTCAAACTATACAGGGATCCTATGACACAGTTTGTCACATTCATCCACGTTTCCATCCCAGGTTATTTCAATTTTTACCCATTCTTAATTTTGACTGTCAAAGGAAATGGAGCACATTAAATCCTGAACTGAGAGAAGCAGAAATGCAAACTCCTCCTGGCTTGTTTTACTGAATTTTGTGTTTTGAGTGGATTTGTTATTTCAGTGAAAATGGAAGCAAAAGCACTCCCATCTGCTTGTTAGTTAGAGAAATACCTCAAGGAGAAAGGAAACAAACTGAGGGGAGGGCCCTGGATCTTCATGTATGAATTAAGTCTTCAGAGAACCGGACTGAAAGTTTCTGCAACTACAGAATTTTTAACTCAGCAATTTCATTCAAACCACTAATTTGTTTGGTTTTTGTTTTTTTTTTTTTTTAATAGCGTTGGCGATGTCCTTTTTGCTAAACAGAATGAACTGAAAGCCTGAGTTATAAATAGGCTTTCTACCCAAATAGAACTAAAAACTTAGGGTCATACATTAAAGACAACTTGGGCACATCCAAAGAAGATGCTGTTCTGTTTGAGTCTTTAAAAGTTCCTTCCCAAAGTGAAAAACAAACCCAGATTTACATTGTCCAGACTTATTAAGCTTGGACTTGTCTTTGTTGTTGGTTCTAATCAGAGAGTCAATCCCATCTTTATGAAACTACAGAAATTATAAATTGTTCCTTCAGTCTATAGGGGCAAATGGGAAGGGAATTCTTCAGGAGATCATGGACAGACTGAAACTGCCCCAGAAGGGAAGGAACCAGGGCCCAACTGATCCTTTTGCTCCTGTCCACAAAATCAGACAGAAATGCTCAGAAGCAGAATATTCTTTTCAAAGATCATTTTAAACCAATTTCCCTGTGTCTGCAAACCAGTGAGGCAGAGTGGGTGTGTGCAGTGGAGCTGTTTGGTGTGAGAGGTACAGAAAGAAATGGGAATTGCAGGCAAGGCTGAGGAGAAAAGGCCTAATGAATGAACCAGAGACAGAATGTTCTGTCCCTGCTCTGGCTGATTGAGTCTTTACCTCCATGCTATTTTATATGAGCTGAGTGAGGGCAGAGAGTAGGATTCAAGAAGATTTAAATGAAGGAGAAAATGTATTTGCTTACCTGATTCAGATTTTCCCCTTTGAAGATGTCCCTGAAGAAATTCCCTTGTCTACACATCCCACTGTAGCTCAGCACCTGAGGCAGTGCCCTGACAACCCAAATTCTTGTGCTCTCAGCCCAATTTTGCTGCAGTTGTACTGTGTGACCCCCAGTGTGTGACATCTTTGGCCCTCCTGTGACTGGGTACTACAGAAAAGTTGTTCAGAGATGAGAAAAGAGGAGTGAAATCTGCCCCAAAGGTGACCTTTAGCATGTGAGAGAGAGGCAGGCAATATTTTGACACGTTTAACAATCCCCACCAATACTTTTCCTTGATGACATTAAAAAATTGTTTCCCTGGTTAACGCTGAGGTCCCCTGGCATTCCCAAACATGTTCTATCCAGGGTGACATGGAGAAGGAGGAGGGGAGAGTAAAACATCTGCAATTACATCAGTGTAAGAGATGTAAAATTATCTGGCCACGATTTCCACAGTCTCTGCCCCCCAACCTACATTTATCTGTGTAATTAAAATGTGATCAATAGAGGCTTTTGTCCCACCAGCTTCTCCTGGCAGCTGAATCCTATTTCCAACCTATTCCTCCCCACATCCCTGGGACTGTCCAAGGCCAGGCTGGATGGGGCTTGGAGCAACCTGGGCTAGTGGAAGGTGTCCCTGCCCATGGCAGGGGTGGGACTGGATGGGCTTTAAGGACCTTCCAGACAAAACCCCTCTGTGGCTCTGCAGTTCTAATTTTGAAGTGCTTTACCCATTTTCCCTCTTCCCCCTATTCTGTAGTATCTCCATCAGGTGTTTTGTCAGCAAGTCCCCAAACAGGCCTCAGGTACTTTCAAAGCTTTGTTCTGTGTGAGAGACTGATTTTTTTTCTGACAACTCCATAAACATCATCTGAGGCAATGTTTGAGACCTTTTTGTTTTCCCCATGGAAGAGAAATTCCATCATCACCTCAGGAAGAGGCAGGGCAGCTGCCAGGGAGGCACAGCTGAATTGTTGAAATCTCACTCCTAGAGGATGCTGATGAGGAAGGTGACTGTCAGACCTGCTATGAGGCATTCCTGTTTCTTCCCTTGGATGTTCCTGTGGGATGTTCCTGACCAGGGAGAACCTGTGCCTTCAAAGGGGCCCCACTGAGCTCTCTGAGTGCTGGGAGGAAAATCAGACCCCCAGAAAACTCAACTCAGGTTTGCAAGAGCTGCTCAGGCCAGTCTGTGTCAGGTATCCCAGGAGGATCCACTATTCCTTTGGTCTCTCTGAGACCTCCACTGTCCTGCCAAGATAAGAATCTGATGTTGTTTGAGTCACCATGATATCAAAATGCCAAATGTTATTGATATTGAGGTACCTGTGCAGTCAAATGGTATCAGCCAGAGCCAAAAACAAAACACATTTTCTGAAATTATTTCTAAGCATCCTATTGCTTCTTTAGGTGTTTGTATAAAGTATTAAAAATATAATTAAAAGTCTACAGACTACAACTGCTTGGATACTGGAAGTTTTCCAGGACAGATGCTGTGTGAGCTGGAATCATTCTTGCATTCACACAAAGCAGATATATACACAAAGAGTTGGAAGGTTGGATCACACATCACCCCAAAGGCAAAGCTCCCACTGTCTGTGCTGACATGGGGAGCCTTAATCTGGCCCCCAGAGGGTCCCCAAAGGCTGTGACAGAATTCACTGTGTTTGTACCAGGGACATGCACAGGAGATTCCTGTGGGATAGTCTGGCCTTTTCCTATGTGGTGTCTTTTCCTCAGAAAGATGCAAATGGATCCAAGCCCTCCTGTTCCCTGGAAAGGCTGAGTTCAGACAGACCTTGGTGCCTTCTCAGGTTTTTCAAGTTTTCCTTTGAAACTCCACTTTAGCTGGAAACCGATTGCAGTATTTTAAGGAAGCTGAAAAGGTTAAAACTGCAATGGAACACTCAGAATATCCAAAAAAACCTTTGGATAATTTGGGGTGGAGTTCCCTGTAAATTTGTTTTGACCTTCTGTCCAACATTAGGATTGAAAATTTTCCCCCGACCTCCAGAATTTTCTCAGGATATGACAAGGATCTCCCACCACATTCTAGGCTTTTCCTTCTCTTAGCCTGTGGCCTTGACACCCTTTGTTCCCCTCATTTTACACAGAAAACTTTGGCTCGAGCTGGACAAACAACTTTGCTGCTGAGATGGTAAATGAGCCCATTTCCCAAATGTTACTGTAGTACCGAAACCACAGGACCATCTTGTGGGTGCTTCCTGACCATTTCCTGCTTGCTTGAAAGCTGAGGAAATGAGGTATGCTGAGGTGTGAGCTCTATTTGTTTGTATGGGGAGAGCACTAAGAGACAGACATACAGCCCATGACCAAGGTGCCAGGCTCAGAAAAGAGAAAAAAAAAACCATAAGAGCCCATTCCCAAGGCATTTACAAATTAATGTTAAACAATGCATCTGGATAAACCTGCAGGGACTGCCTGACACTCAGTCAGGGCAAAACATAGGCTTGTCTTAGGACTATGCCAAGGTGTACCTCAATTGATTTTCTTTGGTTTTAAGCCCTCAGTTTCACTAAAATCAGGAATGGATCTTTGAGGGGTGGTTGGTTTGGGTTGGGTTGGTTTGGTTTGGTTTGGGTTGGGTTGGTTTGGGTTGGTTTGGGTTGGTTTGGTTTGGTTTGGTTTGGTTTGGTTTGGTTTGGTTTGGTTTGGTTTGGTTTGGTTTGGCTTGGGTTGGTTTGGTTTGGTTTGGGTTGGTTTGGTTTGGTTTGGTTTGGTCTGCAGTGCTCCCATTCTCCTGGCAAGACAAGAGCAGGACCATCCCTGGCTGTGACCATCCCTGGCTGTGACCATCCCTGGCTGTGACCCAGCCACAGGGACAGTGTGAAATGCCAACCCAGTGACTGACACAGCTCAGGCCACTGAGGTGACCCGCAAATTCCCTGAGCTAGGATAGCCTTTTCTCCTCCATGCCTTCAAAAACCCAAGTTGATACCAATTTTTTACTCCTCTCAAGAGTTTTAAAAGCCAGCAGGTTCTCCCTTGAGCCCTGCAGGCAGAGCTGGGTCTCTGCAGGGTGGCTGCTGCTCATTGCAGGCAGGACTGGGAGGCAGGCTGGGTTATTAGCAGGGAAAGCTGATTGATTTATGAGATTAGAAATCTCTTGCTCACTCCAGCACAGGTTATTCTCCAAATGCAAACTCTCTTTCACTTCACACACACAAAGTGGCCAAGTGCTGTGTTATGAATGGGCCCCTTTGTTACCCCGGGCCCGACACAACAGACTGTTTAGTTCATGTCTGTGCTTTAGCAAAGGAGGACAGGGTCTGCAAGACAGATGTGCCCTTTAATTGCAGGGAAATATTAGAAGATCGTTAAGCCATTTCTGACAGGGCTTTCCTCTGGCTCAGGGAGTGGGGAGTTGTTTTGGGAAGACCAAGGAGCAGCCCCGTCTTGCCAGCCCCACAAGCAGGACCTTGTCCTGCTCCCTCACCCCAACACTAAACAAAACCAGAGGAGGTTCAGTCAGAAGCCTCACTTTGCTGCCAAAGCTGCAGAGCTACATCTCAGAGAGAACTCTCCTTACATTGCATCTGATAAAAGGCTTTTCAACACAGCTCAGGGGACTTGCCCTGCTGGAGATAAGAGCAGTGTTATCAGCTCTGCTGAGAACATGGAGATGTGCCCAGGGTTCTGCTTCTTATTTGTGTTAGTGAGCACGATCTGAGTGTAAGAAACTCTCCAGCTAAAGGAAAACATGCTGCAGTTAGCTCAGAGAACACCCCAAAGTGCAGGGGGGAAAGACAGATCTTCTCTGTAGGACTGAGATCTTCAGGGGTGGCCTGAGGTTTAGTCTTGGTTTAGTTACACTGACATAGTGACTTGGAGCTGTGTTTGGGTGCTTCGTGTTGGTTCCCATGCTACAAAATTACTGGAACAGCCTCATCTGTGTCTGCAGCCACCTGAGGTGGTGGCTTTGTCTTTTGGGATCATTGCTGTGACAGAACTCGACAGCTCCCTACTTCAGTTATCAACTCAGAGCTAATGATTTCCACTTATAAACCACACCAAAACAAACCCATCACATTGATTGTACAGGTGGGGATCTGCTGAGAGATAACGTGAATCCCATGGAGGTCTGAGCAAAGGTCCTGGGGATGGCAGAAACCTGCAGAATCAGCCCCAAACTGGCCCCTGGACACATATTTTTAGCCTCAGCTCCAGCCCAGGAGGAGGATGCAGAGCTGAGTGACCTGGCCAAAGCCACAGCACTGAGTGGGCTCAGGGATTTGCCTCCTGGCAGCCCTGGCTCCCAGCCCCTCCCAAACCCACCAGCAGCCTCTGCTGCAGCTCTTGCCTGCCCTCCCTGCAGCAGAATATCCAAAATCCCTGCCAGGGTCTCATCCATGGACCCTGCTGCACCAGACATTGGGTCTCCCAGGCACAGAAAACTATCCCTGGGCACAGATTTGGACCATTTTATGATTCTGTGCCTTCTCGAGGTGGCAAGGGACCCCATTTATCTGAGCCAGGCTCAAAGCCCTTCTCAGTACCACGCTGATAAAGCCAACAGCCTTTCTGTTAATGGTCACTGATAAGAGATTTTGGTGAGGGTTTTTTCTCAGTCTCAGAGGAAAGTCAGTTTTGCTTTGTCTATCAGTCCTGCTCTTGGGATAACACTTGACTGTTCTGTGGCCTCCTTCTCTGAGGACAGGGGATCACTTTCCAAAATCTGAGCTCTTTGGGGGCCAGCATCACACAGATAGGGAAACTGAGGCATGGGGACATTAATAGAGCTGCAAAGGAGCCCTTTTTTCATTTTTACTCTCACATCTGCTGTTGGGTGAACCAGGAGCCAGAATTCACTGCCTGGTTCTTGTAGACTCTTGCTGATTCAAGCCTGGTTCTTGTAGGTGTAACACCAGAGAAGTCCTTGGATGTGTTTATTTAGTGGGAATGTTTGTCCTCAGCAAGAGCTTCACTACATTCATGCAGCAGAGGCTCTTCCCCTGCTGCAGCTCCCTGGAACTGTTGGTGGGGTGGTCTTTGCTCTGCTATGTTTGATATCAGGAGGAAGAACAGCACCTTGTCAACTCCTTTTTGTATGGCAATGTTAACTTTGGGTTCCAGCCCAGGTGCCAGGATGGGATTCAGCCCTTTTGTCCAAGAGGTAGGAGTGATGGCAATCCCTGAATCCTTCCAGGACCTTCCTCTTGCACCAAAGTTAAAACATCAGTGTTCCTTTGCAAAGAAATTAAAAGCCCCTGGGAACTTCCACTGGTGTAAACTGGGTTTTCCTGTTCAAAAATCTCGATCGAGATTGACAAAGAAAATATCTCAGTGTAATCCTGCCGAGCTGTTTTCCTTGGAATGCCACGGGCAGGCTTGTTCACAAAATCTCTGCTTTTGCTCTAGGCGTGGGCAGAAACAATCCTGTCACTGGAGCCACAGGGGCTGGGCTTGGTGCACAAGGAAAACATGGATCTGTGCAATCCCAGCAGGGTGGCAGCCCTCAGCCCCACTGCCAGGCTCAGGAGAGCAGCTGGGGTGTAGGTCAGGAACCAGCAGAGGATGGAGGGCTGCACAAGGGCACCTCAGTGTGCCCAGGGGCAGGAAAATGCAATCACGAGATTTAAACCTGATCTTTGAGAGGGATTTAAGGCACTGTGGCTCCCAGCACCTGTAAATGGGATTTGTGTGACTTCAGGCTCTTTGGGAATCTCTCCCTCAGGGCCTGTCCATCCCAGTCAGAGCCATTTGTCTGTTGAGGAGGCAGAGATCAGGCTCCTGGTGCTGGATCAGGAGCTTGCATGTGCTCCTTGGGGAACAAATAGGTTCATGTGAGTCCTGGACCACCTCCCCCCTCTCGTCTTATCTCTGGGCTCTGTGTGATGCAGGCCCTGACCCAGCCCAGGTGACCTGCTCTGGGCTCCCACCCTGAGCTTGTGCTCTGGGTGTCTTGGACACCCAGACCCTGAGCTCAGATTTAACCCAAACCCAGCTCTGGCCTCAAACCCTGAGTTTGTGCTCTGGTTGTTCTGGGCACCCAGACCTGAGCTCAAATTTAACCCAAACCTGGCTCAGGGCACAAACAGACTCTGGAAAACCCAAGCCACATCTGGTTTAGGATTCAGCTGCAGGACTGTGTTGGACTTGTGTTTGCCCCCCCCACAGAGTGTCCAGACCTTCCCTATGCACTGTAGATGTCAGTGATGGATTATTCCTTGTATTTCCTTTTAGCTGAGCCTCCCTGTGGCTGAGCATTCCCTCAAGAGGTGC
Organism: Trochalopteron elliotii; assembly: GCA_024734555.1. NCBI lineage: Eukaryota > Metazoa > Chordata > Aves > Passeriformes > Leiothrichidae > Trochalopteron > Trochalopteron elliotii. The sequence continues at coordinate 318,993 of JANPWX010000415.1, forward strand.
TGAGGTGCTCCAGGCTCCTGGGGAGCAGCACAGGCTGTGCTGGCTCCTGGAGATGCTGCTGGGATCCTTTCATGGTGTTGTTTTTCCTCAGTTTGGGATAAGTCATCTTGGGCAGAAGGAGCTTGTTTTGTTCCGTGCGGATGGAAACAAAAGAGGCCCCGATGGCCCTTTCCTGATGGGCTTCCTGTGATTGTGCAGGGAATGGTGTCAGGGAACAAAACAGGATACGGCAGCGGGCTTGTGAATGTAACGGGGACAATGGTATCAAAGTGAAATAAAAATAATGAATGGGCACTGCTGGAGCCCTGAGTCACTACCTGAAATATTTGTCCTCCGAAGCTGCCACTTCCCACTTCTTGAATTCCTGGGAGAGCACTCTTTTTACAGTTTCCAGTGCTTTGGCAGTAGGAACCCAAAGAGAAAAGATAAGGATTCATGGTTTGCACCTATTCCTTCGTGCTTTTAAGACTGTACTTTCTGTCCTTTTCCAAGGCAGCCTGAGAGTAAGCCCAGAGATGAGACAAACCTTCTCACATGGCAATCCCTCAGTATTTTTGAGTTTCTCCATTTGTTATTTTCCTTTCTAGGGCAAATCATTTATATCGAAAAGCTTCTATTTATCTCTGCCTGTTGGAAACAAAACCAGCGGGATTGTTACAGTCTCAGTTTCTGATAGGAGTGAAAATACCCCCCAGAAAGCTCTGCTTTGAGGTGACACCACTGCCATGGCAGATGCAGCTCAGAGTGAGCTCAGCTTTCCTGACACAAGGTGCTGTGTCAGTCTGCAAAGTCCTGATGGAATATTTGCCACTGGGAAGAGCCTCTGGCAGCACATCAAGGCGAGGGGCCGGGCACTGGGTGCTGCAGGACAAGAGCTGAGGTCAGCACAGCATTTCTGCATTTGTGCTCCGGGATTCTTGGGGTTTGTCAGCAAGCCAGACTCTGAAACCATCTTGCAGTTTCCCTCCCTGTTTCTTCAGCAGAGAAGACCATAAAAATGCTACAATAATATTTACTGAAGGGTGCATGTTCGCAGTTAGGCCCATGTGTCTCTGTTTACAAACACATCTGCTCAGAGCAAGGCAATTATTTTAAAAGTGTGAGGGGAAAAAGAAATGAAATTAAAAAGAAGGTGAGCTAGAGCTGGGTGGATTTGAGTGCTCTGCCCTGGGAAGCAATCACCCAACAGTGTCAGTCTCTGTGGGAAGGGAATACAGCCTTGGTGGAGAAAAGCTGTGGGCACAGAAGAGTGGAGATACAAACACAGGAAAGTGACTGAGGGGAGTGTTAATACCTGGCAAAGGCTGGTTGGTTTTCTGGGAACATGACACGGCTTGGAAAAGATCTTGTCAGATCATACAGTCCTCAGCCTGAGCAGGGTCAGGCTGATTAATCCACAGAGGTGAATCCTTTTGTGTTCTGTGTGACTTCCTGGGAAAATCTCCAGCTCAGGACTGTCCATCCCAGTCAGAGCCATTTTCTGGCTTTTCTCAGATACCAGACTTCCAGTGATTCAGTGAAATTACCTGCCAAGATAAGAAACCTGGCCCAAGCCATGCCAAAGGTAAAGCTTCCAGCACTCGGGACAGCTTTCACACTCTACCCTCATCCTCAGTCCTCTCATGTGTCCTGGTTGGCAGAACCAGGCAGGGAACAGAAGCCAGGGAATTCTCTGGGAACAGCAGCCAGAAGCTGTGGTTTGTCCCCACGGACACACACCTCACCCCAGTGTCAGTCCCAGCAGGGTGGGGAGTGCTGGGGAAGGCAGGAGTGCTTGGGGAATTGCTGTCCACAGCCCAGGGGTGGGATGAGCCAGCTGGGGACTGACAGGGCTGTTCCCTGCTCCAGGCACAGCTGCTGCTGCTCATGCTCCAAAGGCAGAGCTGCAGCATGCTCCAGGATTTTGGGATGTGGATGATGGGGATGGGATGGTCCCTTCAGTCTCAGCTTTCACCACATTTACTTTCCAGAGGTCAAGGGGCCACAGAGATAATTTGGGCAGGTTCTTTTTAAATTCTACCTCCATCCCTGGGCCTATGCTGAGACCTCACAGAGACTTTTCCTGGGGATTTCCCACAGTTCCAGGCCTGGTTTAAGCCTCCTTATCAGTATGCTTAATGCAGCAACTTGCTGGGAAGGAGAAACTGTCACCTGGTTATTCCCAGTTGGCTGGAAACAAACCAAAGCAGGCCCTGAAACCATTAATGTGAAGTCTAGACTGAGGAAAAAAATGTCATTGGTCCAGATCCTATAAAAGTGTGCCTGAAGTGAAGTGCTTTTCTGAGAAGTGAAGTACAGAAGAATGATTTATATTTTTATCCTTGTTGAGTCTGCTTTTGGGGGTCTTGAGATGAAAATAACAGAGCATTGATTTTTCCAGCCTTCTTTTACTCACTTGATATGAAATTTCATGGGAATAGTGAACGTAAAAATAACCCCCAAAAGATAAAGATATATATGTATTTTTCCCTGTGAGGAGTTTTGCCAAATCATTTTGCCCCAGTTTCGAGCTGTCTAATTTCAGTGTGGCTTTGGTATTTTTCAGTGTTTTTGCTGTTTCTGCTGGTCTTACTCCTGCTTTGTTTCCCCCTAACATGAGTTATCATGTTGTGGTTTCCCATTCATTTGAATTGTGAAGGAATTATGGTGTATTCCAAGGCTGCCAAGCTACCCTTGGATGGAGTAACCTGGGTGGAAAGGGAAGGAAAGGGGAGGAAAGGGAAGGAAAGGGGAGAAAGGGAAGGAAAGGGAAGGAAAGGGAAGGAAAGGGAAGGAAAGGCAGCCTGGCCTGAGTGGGTGGCTCTTTGTCGAGGTCACTGTCCTGCTCTGTGGCTCTGAGCGAGTCTCCAGTGCAGACTGGGGCAAAAAACCTGCAGTGTGGGATGCCCTAAAATAATTAAATGAAACCCCTCCTTTATACCCACAGAAATGCTCAGATCTGCAGAGACTTGGACACAGTGTTAAAGGTTTGCTGCCTTCTTAATCCTGAGTGCTGCTGCAGCAGGGAAAGGGGCTGGGAGCACCCTGGGATAGGGGAAGGTGTCCCTGCCCTTGGCAGGAGGTGGAATGGGATGAGCTTTAAGGTCCCTTCCAACCCAAACCATTCCATGATCCTGTGACAGCAGCCTGCATCTCGTGCCATCCCTCCTGGGGCAGGGACAGCTCTGGGCAGGAGTTCCAGCAGTTGGGATGTCCCAGCCCCAGCACCACCAGCTCAGCAGGGAAATGCTGTGAGCAGCACATGTGGGACACTGGGTAGTGCTGCAAGTGGGTACAAGGGAGAAGAACAATGCACCTTGGAAGTGACAGCTCCCATCCTGCTGGACTCACTGGGGGGAGTGATGGATCTCCAGCTGCAGCCAGGAAAAACTCCTAAGCAGCACTTCAAGGGATTGAGAAGGGCACGAGATTGGATTGTGGTTGTTGGCAACCAAATGTTCATGAGTACAGTTTTCTAGGGGGATTTCTGGGGTGTCCCTGCCCCAATCACATCCTGTAAGGGAGGTGGAATAGCTGGAGCAAACCTCAGGAAATGTGATCTGGAAAAGCTGCAGAGGGAATTCTTGGTTAGGTTAGGAGCAAGGGAAGAGTGGATATCTGAGAGTGTGTCCAAAGGATTCCTGTCTGTGTCTGAGGCAGCACTGGCCAGGGCTGGGTGCCCCACAGTGTGCACAGTACAGGGCAATAGAGCAGGAACAAGGCAGGGAGAGGGGAGTGCTCCCTAAAGGTGATGCCAAAGATCATCAGGCAGGGGTGAGAACACTCTGTCTCCCAGTCCAGTGCCTGATCCATCCTAATGTGCTGCCCCAAGATCAGCACAGACACTGCTCCTTTTTGAATTTCTTATTTGACTCATTTTCTTGTAAGTCTGATGTTATCTCTGTGCTCGTATGAGATGCTGGCAGCAGAAATGCTGACTTGTAACACTGCAGTGCCAAAGTCATCTCTGCTCCAGGGTTGCTCCTCAGTGCAAACCCTGGACTGTGTGTGAGGCTCCTGACCTCGGATTTTGGTGTTTTACATCATTAGGTCTGGGCTCTTCAGCTCTGTGTTGGCAGCATTCTCTTTATAAAAATATTTCAGGAGTGGTTTTCTCACAGGACCAGGAGTGGTGAAATTTTGGGGAGGGGGGAAAAAGGAAAGAAAACAGCCACCCCTGTAGTGGTGGAGTCATCTCTCCATGGCACAATGGTTCAGGTACTCAGCACTGTCTTGTCTTCTAAGTCAGCCTTTGTGGAGGAGGATGAAACTTTGATCTTTAGCAATGCCTTTTAAATGTGGTTATGGCCAGGAAAGTGAATGCAGAGAGCTAAAAGTTGGTGTTCAGTGAAATCTCATTGCACACACATGGAATAACCTCAGTTACTGGGGACACCTGGGGTGACAGCACTGACTGCTCACCTCACCTGCCCTTGTTCCCCTGCCTTTCTCCTTTCTCAAATGTCCTGTTCACTTGACTAAGTGAAACTCTGCTGAAGAGTGTGTGTCATCTCCCTTTGCAAGGAGATCAGGAAAACTTGGTTTGAAGCACTGGTGGCTTGTCATTCCTCCCAGAATTTCAGACTGGCTGTTCCTGCCCTCACGGCCAAAGCCAAACTGTGCCTCCTGCTGTGTCCCACTCACACCTGGGACCTGGCTCAGGATGGCTCGTCCAAATAAAGGCCAACCTAATAATTCACTCTCTTACAGCTGGAAACTGCTGTATAAATAAGAGCCACACCACAGATTCCTGCCTGAGGGATGCAGGAGTGTGTGCCAGCTCCTTGGGAGCCTCATTTGTGGCAGTCACTGGTGGGCTGCCCTGGAGAGGCTGGGGCTGGGCTGCCCAGGGAGCTGGACGTGCTGCAAGCTGCCACGGCCACATTTATGCCAGGAATGTGATTAAAACCTGGAAAAACTGAGGCCAGCCTATTCCCAGAGGCACTATAATGTAACATATATGCCAGAGCTGCACACACAGCCCCTGTCTCAGCCTCAGGCTGGCCAGCCTAAGGCCACAGGCTGAGGCAGCAGCGTGGGGGGGACCTGGTGGGCTGTGCCCTGTCTGGGCAGGCTGTGTTGGCACCTGGGACACCTTGGAGTGTTTTCCCAGTCTCCAAACACTGAGTAGCTCTCCATTCCAGGGGAGAGACGCTCGGTATTTCATGGAGCTGCCTCTCTCCTTCTCAGCCAAACCCCTCCTGAACAGGCTGGGCCTTTGAAGGTGGGCCTGGCCAGCTCTGCCTGAACCCCACAGCCAGCACAGGGAAGGTTGTACACGTTCCCTGCAGCCTGGAGCAGAGCCCTAGCCCTCCCAGAACTGCTAACCTGAGTCCCAGGCAGCCCTGGCCTTATCCAGCAGGTCCCCAGCCAGCAAAGACTGCCTGCTTCTTGCCCCCATGTTTGCTCTGTGAGCTGTGGATGTGGGCACAGGGCTGAGCTGGTGGCAGCAGGGCTGGCTCAGTGCCACCCGACTTCCCTTGCATGTCACCAGCCCTGCTCGTGCTGTGCTCCTGGAGCTGAGCAGGTGTCACCAGCCCTATCTCTCCTCATCTGGGTTGCTCAGCTCCCCTGGGGCTGAGCCTTTGTGCTGCCACCAGCTCCGGGTTCAGCTCACACCACTCCTGGCCCAGGAGCTGCCAAGAGCAGCCGGAGCATTTGGATTTCTTCTCCTGTTTTCAGGACTGAAACTGCTCGTGCAGCACAAGGCAGAGCTCAGTCCCAGTGCCCCAGTGAGGTTATTGCTGTCCCAGTTAACACCAGTTGCATGCAGGTCTGAGCAGCCACTTTGTCTTTCAAGGAAGATCCTTATCTGAGGAGGTTCTCTGCCACATACTCGGTGTCACAGAGCAGTGTGTACTTGCAGTGTGTGAAGTTGTACTCGGTGCAGCCCCAGCCATTGATCTTGGTCCAGGGTTATTCTGTGGAGCATTGTCAAGTTTGGGGGTTTTTGGGACGGCCAGAGAGATCCCTGCTTTCCAATTTCTTTACCACCAGGACATTTCTTCAGAAGAAAAATGGCTTTAGGCAGAAAAAGCAGCCTGAAATTAAGCTTGACTAAGCTTGAATTCAGAAGAACCCTCCAACCCCTTCATAATTCCTTCTGAAATTGCCAGTAAAAATCTTGTGAGCAACCTCTCACACTGATTTTGTGGGATAAATGTCATTATAGTTATTTTCCCATATGTTGTTTCCCTAAAAACCCCAATTTTGTGTATGTTTTTAGACTGGAAATCTCCAAATGCAAACATGCAGAATCTTTATCTGATGCATTTGCAGTGGTAGTCACATTTCCCTTGTCCCTGCCCAGCTGAGACTGGGTCTAGAGGGCCCTAAGCCAGTCCAGCAGCCCAGTGTGGGGTTCACCCACCACCTCAAGTAGGGAACCTGACACTTCTCATACTGCAAGAAAATAAAAGCCTGCAGAAAAAGTGTCATTTTAGAGCCCCTGTCTGGGTGAACCTGACCTCAGTGAATCAGAGGAGCAGCAAATCCTGATCTCTGATGGGAAGGCTTGCTCCCCTTTTAAGACAGAAACCATCTCTTGTTCTTGTACCTTCCTGCACAGGCAAAGTTTGCAGCCTGGAGATAATGCCAGCCCTTTGAGGGGTTTCTGACACAAATCACACCAACCCTTCCCAGGGACACTTTCCACTCCCTCCCTCACTCTAAAGCTGAAAAAGGGACGGGTATTTTTGAAAGGTTGTGAATCCACCAAGGAAAAGCTGCAGGAAAAGTTGAACACAGCATGAGTTCCTTTCACCAACCACCACTGGGCAGTGTGGGGTAAAACCCTCCTTTTTGCTGTTTAGTGGCTGTAACCAGTGTGAGAAGTTGACCACAAATTGCAGCAAATGCTGGAACCTCAGCAGGATTTATGCAGATGTTTGAGGGTTCCTTTGAATTCAAGCTTAGTCAGGCCCACTCCAATTCTAGGCCATTTGGGCTTGTTTGGGTTTGTTATGTGATCTGAGATCAGAGATAGAAAAGTGCTGATTTTTGTAGGCCTGACTCTCTCTAAGTGGGTTAACTTCAGGCTGAGGGGGATTTTCGTGTTTACCCAGCAGACTCTGAATTATTGACATTTTTTGTGATGATATCATGAGCCTGGTGGTATTTGATTTGTGCTTAGATTCTTGTGTCATTCCAGGAGCTGCACTCCTCTAAGCTTTCAGAATTTCTGTTTCCCTCTCTGGTTATGGAAGAATTTAAAAAACAAACCTCCAAAACAACTACTGGGGGGAGGGGACAGAGCAATAATCTATTATTTTTAGAAGCTCCCTGTTCAGGCTGTGCTCTGTGAATGTTGAGCACGGCGGGTTAGCACACACCAGGTTTCAGCTGTGTGTTCAGTGACCCTCTGCAGCCCACACACAACTGCTGGGTGGCTTTTGAGCACCAAGTACCCAGAGTAGGTGAGTCTGTAGCTTTGTTTTGGAGTCTGCTCCATCAGCTCACATTAAAGTGGGGGCTGCTTTCAGTGCAGGAGGCTCCTCCTTCAGTTTCTACCCTGCCACTCATAAAGGCAGCTGTGTTGTGTGTGGTTAACTGAGCCCCTTCCAGAACAGGCAGCCCTTGCCAGATGCACTTTGAGTCAGGCAGGGTTGTGCCAAGGGCCTGACACTCCTCTCTTGGAAAACCCGAGCACATCCACCCAAGGAAATTGATAGTCAGAACTTTTTGTCAATATTTGGAGTTTCAGCAAGGGGAGGAAAAATTTTAAAAAAAGAAAGGGGGGATAACAATTTCCTGTTTTTAAGCATTTCTAGAAATGCACAATTGGGTAACATGCCAGCCCTTCACTTCCCACAAAATAAACAAAAAGTGTAAAGTAATGCATTTTTTCCCCCACCACAAACACCCATAAGTGTGACCTGCTCTGGCTGCTTCTCCTTCAGCAGCAACCTCAAAACACAAACAACACACAAACCCTCCAAAAGAAGATGTAGAGACCTTCACATGCTGCTCCAGAGGTGTTGCCACTACACACCAGTTGGGTTTGGAGCAGCAGGTGGGCAGCTCACTCACTGGGACTGGGGCTGAAGCTGCTCACAGTAAGCATTGGGGTGACACAGCCCCTGTGAGGTGACACAGCCCCGTGTTTCTGAGAACCCAGCAGCTCCTCCACTGTTTGCAGAGCTCCAGTGAACCTGAACACTGCTCCCACCCAAAGCCAGCAGCCAGCAAAGCAGAGCAGAGCAAGCCCTGGTTTGCATAGGGGTTCCCAGACCCCAAAGGCTCTGATTCCCCCTGGCAGGTAGAAATTGCAGCCAGCAGAGCAGAGCAGAGCAGAGCAGAGCAGAGCAAGCCCTGGTTTGCATAGAGGCTCCTGGACCCTGGGGCTTTGGCTCCCCTGGCAGGTGGTGGTGGCAGCCAGCACAGGGCAGCTGTGGGGCCCTGCAGGTGCACGCCAGCTCTCAGGGAGAACCAGAGGGCAGTTCCTGCTTTGGTCCCAGCTCTGAGGGCTGCTTGTGTCTCTCCCCAGGAGGCTCTGTCAGTGGTGAGCGACGACCAGTCCCTGTTTGACCCCACGTACGGCGCGGCCGCGCAGCTCCCCAAGGACATGACGGCCTCCGGCAGCCCCGACTTCGGGCAGCCCCACAAGATCAACCCCCTGCCCCCCCAGCAGGAGTGGATCAACCAGCCCGTGAGGGTCAGTGTCAAGCGGGAGTACGACCACATGAACGGATCCAGGTAAGGAAAGAGCCTTTCCACACTTACTGAGTCTGAATCACAAAATCACAGAATATCCAGGGTGGGAGGGACCCGCAGGGATCACTGAACCCAACTCCTGAATCCAAGCCCCAAGGCCAAACAAGGGCAAAGCACACACTGTCCATTTGTTCTCTTGTCCTGCACATCAACGAACTTCTCTGTGCAGGACCATGTCCCACTCTCCTGCAATTCCTTCTTTTGTGACTCATTTTTAACAGCCTGAACATCCTGTTCATGCAGTTCTGCAGGATGTGTCCCTTCCCATCTCCATGAACACTCCACAGAATGGACATGAGACTGCCAGGGCACAGCTCACGCTGCAAATGCTGCTGTAAATCCCTTATTTCACCTCTGAGTTCAGCACCCCATGGATGTGCCGTGGTTCCAGGGGCTCACAGAGGGGAACATGCAGCAATAATTGGAGTTTCTGCCAGTGAAGCACTGAAAGCTGCACTGGTGGGTTGCAAGGGCTTCACTTTTTATTTGTGCTCTACCAAGGCATAAGCAAACCTCTGGAAATGGAAAGTTTTTTGATGGAGGAGGAGGAGACTGAGGTCCTTTACAGGAGTCTGCAAGGTGGAACAAAACCAAAGGGCTGTGCTCACCCCTTCTGAGTGGATAGAGGTGGCACGGGGAATTCAGGAGTAATTGGAGAAGGGGTGTGAACCCCCACAGGGTGACTGGGGATGGTGTAACCTGCCCAGCTCACAGCCAAAGGACAGCCCAGCTCCTGTCACTTGTACTTAAAGGTGAATCATTTCCCTGGTCAATGGGAAATTGAATGGCTTGAAAACATTTTGGTATAGCAGCTCAGGTAACCCTTTTTAGAAACATTACTACAAGTCCACAGCTTGGAAACAAATTTCACCTTCTTGAACATAATTTTAAGTGTAAAAATTTCTTTTTTTTTTTCAGTTTTAAAAATATAGATATAATATAGATACACTGTTTGGTTTTTAGCAGAAGCTTTTAGAGTTCACATTAATTTTAAATGTGATTTGAATTTCAAAGTCACAAACATGTCTAGCACTTGTAGTGTTTCCCAAGTGAAACTCTCAAGGGTTTTTCTACTTTAAGGTGAGTTTAGCAGCACATTTTCCTGGTTTCTGAGAACACAGCAGAGCACAGAGTTGGAAACAGAAAACAGCCTTGCACTTTCAGCCCTCTACAGACATGATGCTGTTAAAGACATCAAACAGCAGCGTGTTGTTTTTTCCTCGTGAGTGTACAGTAGATGCTGATTTTACCCTCAGATAAAGGTCTTTGTGGCAGTTGCTCTCTCGTGGGGATCATTTGCAGGCTGAACTCAATCTCACCCTGATTGTACCTCAGTAGCATTTCTTGACTTCATGAAAACCATGTGGGTATTTGCACTGTGCTCCCAATCTCAGAATTGGGGTGAAACATGGGAAAATGAATTATGTCCTGAAAAAGCATACCACAGAGAGAAGGGTGGATCTTGAAAGTACCTGGGGCTTTAATAATCATGGGGGTTACCTCTGGCTACCAAGGATGTTTTTCTTAGGAAAAGGAGGAAGGAGTCTTTGCAGCATTGCCAGGCTGCCCAAATCAAGGATGGGGCTTAGACCAGCCTGGGGTAGTGCAGGTGTCCCTGCCCATGGCAGGGGATGGGATGAGCTTTAAGGTCCCTCCCAACCCAAACCATCCTGGGATTCTGTGATTGCTGCAGTTGCTCACACCCACAGTGCCAGACCCACACACACAGGGGGTCTCCCTCTCCACCCCTCCATCCCAGGGAAATCTGGCAGGGTAAAGGAGCCTTCCACATCCTCTGAGATGCCATAAACCACATGTGTCTGTGCCCTGCAGGTCCTGTAAGCACAGGTTCTGTATCATTCTGAGTGTTGTCTGTATTTGTACACCCAAATTGAGTGTTCCATGTGCTCTGGAATGAAACGTCCTGGGCTGTCCTGCCATGGTGATTTCTGTGTGCCCATTTCCTCCTCTGCTCAGAAAAAGGGGAAATAGCTCTGCCTGGACAAACTGATTCATGAACAGCTGTAGGAGCCCTGGGAGCCATGGAAAAGGCCCATGGAGTGTGTTGGTTCTGGGCAAACAGGAAATCCTTCTTCACAGACTTGCTCAAGGCTCCGAGGTTCTTGGGCAGAAAATGTGCTCAGTGTCCCTAAAGAGAGGTAACCCCTGTCAGGAGAGAAGAAAAGGCTGCTGTGAATGTCAGGGCCATGCACTGCCAGAGCTCCCACCCTGCCTCTGGACAACTCTTTAGCATGGGAGCTCCAGGGCACCCAGGACAGGAGAACATTCCCGAGTCCTCCATCCCCTCCTCCCTTCCCTGCATGTCCATCCCAGTCCATGGAGATGGACTGGGGCACTCCAATCTCGTATTGTCCTGCCCACCAGCTGCCTGGCCAACCCCACGCACGTGTGAGCAGCCCCAATGCCAACCCCAATGCCAGCCCCAATGCCAGCCGCAGTGCCAGCCCCAATGCCAACCCCAATGCCAGCCCCAGTGCCAGCCCCAGTGCCAGCCCCAATGCCAACCCCAATGCCAGCCCCAATGCCAGCCCCAGTGCCAGCCCCAGTGCCAGCCCCAGTGCCAACCCAAAAGCCAATCCCACTTAACTCCAGCTGCAGGCTGAACAACAGCCAGTGCCCCCCTGCCTCTGTCCCAGCCTCTCCTGTTCCTCAAGTACCCTGTCCCCGTGTTGCAGCTGCCTCTTCAGCAGGATCAGCCTGTCACAGTGCTGTCACCTGGGCTGGGAGTGCTGCCGGGGGCTGCAGGGGGGTTGTGTGCTCTGGCAGGGACAGCTCCAGGGACAGTGCAGTGCCAGAGCTGGGGACAGCGGGGACAGTGCAGGGCTGGGGAGAGCGGGGACAGTGCCCGAGCTGGGGACAGCAGGGACAGTGCAGGGCTGGGGAGAGCGGGGACAGTGCAGGGCTGGGGACAGCAGGGACAGTGCAGGGCTGGGGACAGCAGGGACAGTGCAGGGCTGGGGAGAGTGGGGACAGTGCAGGGCTGGGGAGAGAGGGGACAGTGCAGGGCTGGGGACAGCGGGGACAGTGCACAGCCGGGGACAGCGGGAACAGTGCAGGGCTGGGGAGAGCGGGGACAGTGCCCGAGCTGGGGACAGCAAGGACAGTGCAGGGCTGGGGAGAGCGGGGACAGTGCACAGCCGGGGACAGCGGGGACAGTGCAGGGCTGGGGACAGCGGGGACAGTGCCCGGCTATTCTCTTTCTCACAGAGACCAGGAGCAGGGCTGAGGGTGTGATGAGCTGGTTTGGTCCTCAGCAGGGTGGAAGAAGGGTCTTTGAAGGGCCTCTCCAAGCACTAAACAACATGGAAAGCCCCCCCAGCTTTCTACCCCATCCCTTTCTACCCCAAACCAGGATCCCCTGGTTTACCCTCAAACTGGAAAGAATTTTCCAGATAACTGCATCCTAACTCTCTGTAGGGGATGCTCAGGCAGGGATCAATGTTTTAGGGGAGGAGATGGGAATTCTGTATTATTGCAAGATTCAGAGGTAGAAATTTCATGAGCTCCTCTACTGTTATCAGACCCTGAGGCAGGTTATGGTCTCAAAATCTGCCCTTGCCCTCACAGAAAGCACCTTGCTCAGAGCAACCCATTTAAAATTATATTTAAAACCCAAAACAAAATAAGCAAAAGAATCTTTCACATTTTAAATCTTTCTGAATAAAGGAGGAGGATTATTTAGAGGAATGCTGGGTAAAGTTTAACCCAATTTACAACCAATGTTAATAATAGAGTTTTCCTTGTATTTTACATCAATTCCAAATGAACCAAGCAACAGGAATTCCAAATTTTGACTGTATTTACTGAGCTTCTCTGGATCTGCATTTGCAGCAAACTCAGTGACCAATTTTTAAAAAAATATTACAAAATGTGTCTGATCTTCAAATATGAAAGAAAGTTCTCCTGTTCTGATGGATGAGGGCAAACTTCCCTGGGCAATCCCAGCCATGGCACAGATTTTGTCCAGCTGAAATAATGAAGTCAGTGCTTTGGAAGTGCTTTGGAGCCGTTCTGCAGAGACATCCCAGAGCAGCTGTGGCTGCCCCTGGATCCCTGGGACTGTCCAAGGCCAGGCTGGACAGGGCTTGGAGCACCCTGGGATAGTGGGAGATGTCCCTGCCCATGGCAGGGGTGGAACTGGATGGGCTTGAAGGGTCCTTCCAGTCCATGCCCCTCTGAGATTCTGTGCTTTCATGTTTCTCTTGCTTCAGAATATGAAAATAACGCCAAGGTTCGGGTCCCCCCGAGGTGTTTGTGCCCCGGGGACTGTGTCAGACCCAGCCAAAGGCACTGCAGTGTGTGCAGGGATGAACTCCCCGCGGAGCAGCGTGTGAGCCCTCTAGTGGGATTGGCCGGCTCCTTCTGCCCCAGCATCTCCCTCCTCTTTGCCTTTACCTGCCTGGGACAAACAACCTGAGCTTTGCCATCCTTTTGGCAGTCCAGCAGCCTTTTTCAGTGGGAGTTTCCCTCCTCCCGAGGCATCCCCGAGGGCAGGGTTGAAGCGCAGGCAGATGCAAGTTTGGAGGAGCTGACTATTCCCTCCATAGGAACCACCAGCAGAATCCCAGTGTCTGTTCTTCCTTCCTTCACTCAACAACAACAAATTAAAATGGAGCTCTACACCAAAAAGTAACCAATTTAAAAGGAAAAGAGAGGTGGAAGAAAGGTGGAATGAAAGGATAGGAAAACAGGGATAGAAAGGAGGAAATATTCCCCCGAGCCAGGTTCAGAAATTCCTGAAATCCATCATTTTGCTCTTTCAAGCAGAAGCCATAGATGGTTCCTAGACAGAGCCCTGGGACAGTGATTGCTTTATTTCCACACCTCTGGAGCCCAGGCTGGAGCTGTACAGAGGATTTACTGGTCAGTGCCAGGCAAGCTGCTTGTCCATTTTGGCCAGTCTCGGAAAAACTTCCCCAAACACCAAACTCTTGGCACCCCCAGAGAGAGCTGCTGGAACAAGGAGCCTTTGGACAGTGGGAGTGAGTTCTGCTTCATGTTCCTTGGACTCTGCCCCTGCCACAGGGCCTGTGCTCCAGAGAGCTTGTGAAATCAGCCTGTATCCCTTTACCTGTGTGCATCCACAATGCTTCCTGCCAGAGCCTGAGCAAACCCAGCATGGAGAGCCACTGGAACATCTGGAGTCTCTGGGAAAGGTCAGGGATTGATCTGGCATCTGCAATGCCCTCACACAAAACCCTTTCAAATGATGAGGGAGTATTTTTATGAATCCCAGCCTGCCTGTGGGTGCTGCATGAGCTGAGGAAGGAGGATATTGTATTCCATGGATACACCATGCACAGCTCACAGCTCCCTGCTCTCCTCTGACACTGTTGTTGTTCCCCAGGCTGAATCCTTTCCTGTGTGGTCACAGCTACATTCCCCCCGTGCTGGGATAAGTCCCACACCTGGGGCTGGGGCAGGGCAGGGGCTGCAGGGGTGACTCAGACTGGCAGAACTGTCTCAGTTCCCAAGGAAAATCTTGTGTTTAGTAAAAAAAGCTTAATTCCAGAGGACACAAAGTTAAGGATCTTCTCATTTGCTGTCACTGAGGATTCCATGGTGTTTTCTCAGGGACAGCTCAGTCTCCTGCCCAGTTCAGTTTGGGTGATGCTGTTCCCAGTTATGTGTGTCCTACAGGGTTAGCTCTGGATGCAGCCATCCTGAAAACTTCCCCAGAGGGAAGGGACACAGCTCTGCAGCCACATGGACACGACCCTGCCAGGTACCTGGAGCACATTCAGTGTCCTGCAGGATTAATGGAGTGGCTCCTCTGCCCACAGTGCCTGGTAGGGGCACCTCAGTCCCTTAAAGTTCTCTTCAGACCTTTCTGCCAGATGTTTCTGGAACTGGGCTGTCCAGGTTTGGCTGCTGAGACACAGAGCAAAGGATGAGCAGGGTCTGAACTGTCAGGGCAGAGTCTGTGATGTGAAAAATCATCACAAAAACACCGAGGGGATCTCACAGCCCCAGGATTATTTTGGTTACTTCACTGTGAGGATCACATGGGTGTGCACAATGTGAGCAGGGAGCACAGCCAGCCCAGGACTCTGCTCTGTCCCTGGGCTCATTCCATGCCAGCAGAAATATGGAGAGGTTCTTTAGAAGGTGTTGTTATCAAAGAGTCTGGACATCACAAAGTCACAGAATCCCTGAGAGGTTTGGGCTGGGAGGGACATTTAGACATCATCCAAATCCAAATCCAAATCCCTGCCAAGGGCAGAGACAACTCCCGCTATCCCAGGTTGCTCCAGGCCTCATCCAGCCTGACCTTGGACACTCCCAGGGATCCAGGGGCAGCCACAGCTGCTCTGGGCACCCTGTGCTGGTGCTGCCACTCTCACAGCTAAAAATTCCTTCCCACTCTCCCATCCAGCCCTGCCCTGTGGCAGTGGGAAGCCATTCCCTGTGTCCTGTCCCTCCATCCCTTGTCCCCAGTCCCTCTCCAGCTCTCCTGGAGCCCCTTTAGGCCCTGGCAGGGGCTCTGAGCTCTCCCTGGAGCCTTCTCCTCTCCAGGTGAGCACCCCTAGCTCTCCCAGCCTGGCTCCAGAGCAGAGGGGCTCCAGCCCTGGAGCATCTTCATGTTCTCCACTGGATTTGCTCCAGCAGCTCCACATCCTTCTTGTGTTGGGGGCCACAGAACTGGACCCCACACTACAGGTGGGGTCTGTGCTGGAACATTTCCCCATGGAGCTGAATGAGTGGAATATATAGAATTATTTGATCATAAATAGTGCCTGTCCCATCTGCTGGGGCATTTTCCTGGGAAATTTAACTCCAGAGCAGGATGGGAGAGAGAGCCCTAGTCCTCAGGCAGGGCAGGAGAGGAGGCTGGTCACTCACCAGGGACAGTGACCAATGAGCACAACAGTCCGAGCCTCTGGAGAACATTCTGAGACCCTGGAGAACAATGTGAGACCCTGGAGCACAATGTGACAGCCTGGAGCACAGTGTCACACCCCGGAGCATGGTGTGACAGCCTGGAGAACAATGTGAGACCCTGGAGCACAGTGTCACACCCTGGAGCATGGTGTGACAGCCTGGAGTACAATGTGACAGCCTGGAGCAGGATCTGACACCCTGGAGCACAGTATCACACCCTGGGACACTGTGTGACACCCTGGAGCATCATGTGACACCCTTGAGCACAGTCTGACACCCTGGAGCAGGGTATGACACCTCGGAGCACAGTGTCACAGCTGGATCATGCTGTCACACCCTGGAGGACAACGTGACATGCTGGAGGACAGTATGAGCCCCTGGAGCACAGGGTCACACCCCTGAGCATGGTGTCACCTCTGGATCATGGTGTCACACCCTGGATCACGATGTCACACCCTGGATCACGATGTCACACCCTGGATCATGATGTCACACCTGGATCATCACACCCAGATCACTCTGTCACACCCAGACCACTCTGTCACACCTGGATCATGGTGTCACACCCGGATCACAATGTCACAGCTGGAGTGCAGTGTCACACCTGGATCATGGTGTCACACCTGGATCACTCTGTCACACCTGGATCATGGTGTCACACCTGGATCACACTGTCACACCTGGATCACTCTGTCACACCTGGATCATGGTGTCACACCCGGATCACAATGTCACACCTGGATCACTCTGTCACACCTGGATCACTCTGTCACACCCGGATCACACTGTCACACCTGGATCACACTGTCACACCCAGCTCTCAGGTGCCCCCCTGGCCCTCCCCAGTGCAGGCTGTGCCCAGCAGGACTCAGCCCCTCGGTGATGCCCCCGGGGCCTTTCCTGCCAGTGCAAGAGCTTTACACCTGACAAGGGCACTCCCACAGGGAATCAGCACTGCTGATCCACCCTGGGAAATCCCTGTGTCCCTGCAGCTCCTCAGCCTCTCCCCAGCTGCCTCGGGGACATGAAGCCTTCAGCAGTTGTCTCTCTGAAGGCAGATTTTGCTTCCCTGCCTGGAAAAACAGTAGGCGAAATAGTAAACCCTTAAATTCGAACATGTGTAAGTTATACATCTTATTTCCATTTTCCAGCAACATTCCCTCCGTCAGACATGAGGAAAAAATTACAGTCTGCCTTGGAATATCTCGGTGGAGCACTTATCTCCCAGCCATGATAACTGAATTTCAGGCACTTCTCCCTCCCCACCCCCCCGGTTCAGGTTAAGAGACAAATTTGTTTAGTGTCCTGCTTGGAATTCCTGCCAGCTGAGCTCGGAGGGTGGGATTTGTGCACTGTCACTGTTCTTTCCCTGTGGGGAACAGCTCCCTCCCAAAGCTCTTGGCTTCTGGCAGAGGAGAGGGACGGCTCTGGGATTAAAGCAAGGTCTAAACTGTGCTGAAAATGGCTCTGGGATTTAAGCCTGGGCTTGCTCTGTGCAGAGCTTGTGCACTAATCCCCCCCTTGGAAAGCTGAGGGCAATGGTGTGCCCTTCCCTGGAAGGCCCTCGGGATGGGCTGTGCTGTGTGTGCCTGGCAGGCTCGGGGCTGGGGCTTGAAGGGACTAAAGGCAGGAGCTGTTCCTGCAGCTGGAGAAAAGCACAATCCCTGCTGCCTCTCTGGCCTTTGGAGGCTCACAGTTCTCTCAGAGCCTCCCCAAGGGTCTGCAGGAGGCCAGGCCTTAGCACTGTGCCACCTGAGCTGCTGGGTGCCCCCTCTTCACCACTCCAGCACCTCAGGAGTTAAACTGGGGCCAGAGGCATTTTCACACCCTGTACTGGGGTCTGAAGTTCCTGACTCTTGCCTGGGGCATCCAAGATTCTCAGGCTTCCCCACCAGGTAGTGAACTATTAATCAGACAATAACAGAATAATAGAATAATTGAACAATAGAATAATTGAACAGGCTGTGTTGGAGGGGACCCACAAGGATCATGAGTCCAGCCCATGTCCCTGCACAGCACACCCCAGCAATCCCACCATGTCCCTGAGCATTATCCAAATGCTCCTGGAGCTCTGGCAGGCTCCAAGAACAGACAAGCTCCACCCCGTCCAGCCCTGTATAAATCAGACTCTGTGCTGCCGTTGGCTGTTCTCTGGGGACAGCCCTGTCCCTTGGGCTGGGTGTTTTGGGTTCTTTGTTAATGCCATGAAAGAGCTGTTCCTGTGTCCCTGGGAGCTCTGCAGAAACACCTCAGGGCAGGAGAGCAGAGTGCCTGTGTGCCACTGCCAGGCTCCACTGCAACACCAGGGGTGTTTGAGCACCACAAAGGATGGAACAGCCCTGCAGGGGCCCCCAGGAGCTCCCAGCCTGCCTGCAGGACTGCTGGAATGCACTGAGCAGCCAGGATGAGGGAGTGGGGTATAACCCACAGACTGGTGCCATGGGCACTGGCTCCATACCCGCTTTGGAAATGTCAGTATTGACACACATTGCCTTGTCTGGCAGTCATTCCCTTGGAGACTCCACCTGGATCTCTATCAGAGATCCCCCGTGTGACTTGTGCCCCACAGACCCCCTTATGACACCCAACAGGTCAGGAATGGCCTCTCCCACACACAGGGACTCCCTGGGTGTCCCACCTTGTGCCCATGGCCACAGCCCCTCCCGTGCTGCAGGGGTGGCAGGGGCAGTGATGGTGACCTTTCCCTTTGCCTTGCAGGGAGTCCCCCGTGGACTGCAGTGTGAACAAGTGTGGGAAGCTGGTGGGAGCAGGGACTGAGTCCAACCCCATGAGCTACAGCACCTACATGGATGAGAAGAATGGGCCTCCCCCCAACATGACCACCAACGAGAGGAGAGTCATCGTCCCTGCAGGTACCCCCACGCCCTGGGGCAGCTTTCCTTGCTCTGCCTGGGAGAGGGGTTTGTTTAGTTTGTTTGTCTGCTCCCAGAGGAATTTTCTCTCTTACAAACCACACAAAAATAAGGAAAATATCAGTTTTACACAGTGGGAATTCCCAGGTCCCAGTGCGTGATCTGAATCAGGATAGGCAGCTGATAATTGGTGCTTTTTCTTTTCTTTTTTAAATTTCCTTTTTAATATTTTTTTCCTGGAATGAAGCGTTGCTTTGGTGTGCTGAACCAAGCCCATCTCCTGTCATGTGCTAGAGGAGAATCTGTTTCCTGGGACATGCAGGGGATGATCAAAGAGGAATGAAGTGGACCCAAGTTATAACTCCCCTGGTGCTCTCAGGATCCAGCTGCACTTTCAAGTCATACTGATTGATTCAAAATGAGCTATTTTGTTTCCCTTTTTTTTTTTTGTTAGAAGTAGAAACCCAGAAAAATTATATTTTGCAGGAACTGCGTTATCCTTCCAAAAATTGTCACACAGAAACATTCCTGTCCAGCTTTGTTTGTGTTTGGTATCCACATCTGCTGCCTGGACTTGGCAGGATGCTCTGGATGCATTTGGACACTCAGGGGTGAGGGCTGCTGTGGGGGGAACGGGTGAAGCCTGAACCTGGAGTGAGGAGCTCTTTCCCTGTGAAGTTTATAAACAACATCCATATAAACAGTCAGGGCCAGGAATTTTCCAGCAAAGGAGCCAAGTGCTGGCCCAGTGCACATCCCAGAACTCGCCCTGGCTCCCAGGGTTTCACCAGGGCAGGGAGGGCTGGAGGCAGCCCAGGCAGACACAGCTCTGGCAGAGGGAAATGCACTCGTGGAATTCAGCTCCTTTCTCTGATTGTGGCTTGACCACGAACAGATGACAATTCCCAAGCATTTGTTTGCCATTTGGGATGAAAAGGAAAAGCTTGAACTGAATGTAATGAGGAGAAGCCAATAAAAGATTGATGGCAAAATCCCTAAGTCCCACTGGAGCTGATGTTTGAGAGACTGACTGAGCTGCTTGGGCACAGCAGCAGAGTCGTGTCCAGTGTCACCCTGGAAAGGCAGAGCTGGCACCAACTTTAATGACACCCTGTGTTATTAAAGGTGTCCCAGGGAGAGGATTTCTCCTGTTCTAAAAAAAACAAGGGAGAGCTAAAGTGAGCATTGTTGAAACAGGGGAAATGACTTTCAGTGCCCCCAGTGGAAGAGAAGGTTTGGAATCTCCTCTTTGAAGGAAAGTGGAGAAAAGGACTTCTCCCCCTCTTATGACCATCCACAAATCAAACCCTTGAGATACTTGTGAAAGAGCAGAGATTTACCAGACTTTGGAAGACAACAATGAACATCATCCCAGATCTCTGGCTGCAGGAGAGGAGGCTCAAGTCATCCAAGAAAGGCATTTGGATATTTTAATTTAATCCAGAATGGAGATTTATAGCTCATTAGGGCGAAGATAAGCTAGAATAATGTCACATTAGGCTTACAATAGTAGTAATAACGAGCTCTAAGCCATGTTTCAAGAAAGCAGATTTTCAGACACCATTCAATGTCTTTTACAGTGTTTAAAGGGAGGCCACAAATTCACTCTGCCCTCTAGATGTTGGGCTGTTTTCAAAACTCAAGACAAATACGTCTTTCAATTAAAAAAAAAAAGAATCCTCCCTTGAATACTTGCATTGTAAAGTTTGCAGCCTTTTGCCAGTGCTTAGAAAGCAGAATTTCAATTAACTATTGCCAAAACCTGAAGGAAATCCATCTGTCGTTCCCAGAGCAGACTTGCAAAGGTGTGGGGTTGTAAATTCCATGTTCTGAATTCAGCTTTCAGCGGCCCAGGTTTTCTGGAGATTCAGTGGGAAAAGGTCTCAGTTATAATTTCAGATCCCTTGGTCTCAGTTCCCTGTTTGGTGCCATCATTCCAGGGCTCAGGTGCCCAGGAATGCCAGGTGTGGGCACTTCCTGACCTTTTGTGCCCAGGGATGCCCTCAGCCTGGGCACACAGTGTCCAGCCCTGGGCTGAGGCATTGCTTTATACCCCCTGAAATCCAGGCAGAGGCATTTCTTGTTCTGCCCAGAGCAGCCCCACAGCCCTGTGCATATTCCTGGTCCATGTTCTCAGCTTCCTGGGATCTGAGGTGTCTGAGGTTCATCTCAGAGCTGGACCAGCTGTTAATGACACATCAGACATCTCCAAAGTTTAAACTTCTTTGCAATCCTCTCCAGCTGCAGCAGAACATGAATGTGCAGCTCAAACTTGGAAATGGGATATGTGGGGAGCAGCAGCACAGGAAACATCTGAAAATGTTGATATGCTCTGAAAATGACTCTGTCAAGTGGTGTTGTGGCACCAGCTCTTGCTGGGGCTCTCTGATCTAATGCCCTTTTCAGAATTCAAAGGCTGATTTCTTTTTTTAACCACTGATGCAGCCACTCATCTCCACGGGGCCTGAGCTCCAGCCAGGCTCAGAGCGTCTCTTACGTCACCAGCAGCAATAAAGATCCCACAGCTGGAGCTCTGCTGACAGCCAGGGATGCCCAGACAGCACAAAATCCACCCTGCCCATGCAGAGCTGGGTGGGTTTACAGGGAGAGTGGAGATAGAACTGTGTTCCTGCCCTGGGATGAATAACTGACTCACACCCAGGACAAGCTGCTCTGTTTTAGCAACACTATTTTATTTTATTTTATTTTATTTTATTTTATTTTATTTTATTTTATTTTATTTTATTTTATTTTATTTTATTTTATTTTATTTTATTTTATTTTATTTTATTTTATTTTATTTTATTTTATTTTATTTTATTTTATTTTATTTTATTTTATTTTATTTTATTTTATTTTATTTTATTT
>JANPWX010000415.1:340727-405014 GCA_024734555.1 Trochalopteron elliotii
TTCCAGCACAGTGCTTGTTCACCCTGGCAAAGCAGGATCAGTAAATTCAATGTATCTGCTTGTGGACACAATGGCCAATGCTCTGCCAGGGCTGCAGGGAGTCTGGAGGTGTGTGTGTGCCCATCCTCTGTTCTCTCCTGCCAGATCCCACCCTCTGGACCCAGGAGCACGTGCGCCAGTGGCTGGAGTGGGCCATCAAGGAGTATGGCCTGATGGAGATGGACACCACCATCTTCCAGAACATGGATGGCAAAGAGCTCTGCAAAATGAACAAGGACGACTTCCTGCGCACCATCTCCCCCTACAACACAGACATCCTGCTGTCTCACCTCAGTTACCTCAGGGAAAGTGAGTATTGCCCTGGCCCGGCCCAGCCCCACCCTGACAACTGCCGGGATAAACTGCCGCGGGTGTGGAGCCCCCGGGGCTCTTCCTGCAGCCACGGGGAGGGAAATGAGCTGAGAAAGGCAAGCAGAGAGAACAAGCAGGGAAACGAGGAATGAAATTGGGTTGGAAAGTTCAGATGAACACAGATGGAGCTACTGGTGCTATCAGGGAGGTGAAGAACTGAGCAGGGCTCTGAAGGAGATTAGATAAGTCTCACAGATAACAGCATCTGTGGCTATGTGATAACAAAACACATATTTGCCATGGAGATTAAACCTGACATTAACTGATTTGTCTCAGGCAAATGATTCCATAGCTTTACAGTTAGAGGGCTGTGCCCTCCCCATGAACAGGACCCACAGCTGGCCAGGGCTGGAGGTTTCCTGTGTTCCTGCAGGCCCAGGTTTGTTGGAGAGAGTTGAAAACCCAAGAGTGATTCCCCACATATAAATGTTCTGGAGCAGATGTTGTGCAAATGACCCAGGACTCTGAGAAAAAAGTTGTGGAAGCTCTTTATTGCTCCTTTCTGTCCCACACCTGAGTATGGGATGGATGCAATTCCCCTTTTTGCTCTATTAAGCCCCAAACCCAGGAGCTGCGAGCAGTCTGGAAAAGCATTATCCCAGCACCCAAACAGGAATGATCACCTTAGGGATGGCACATGCACTTCATGCTGGGAGTCTCAGATTTCAGCTTTTCCAAGGCTTCTGTGCAATCATGATCACATCCACAGCATCCAAATGTCTCCTCTTCACCTACAAATGGAGCTAAAAGCATTTCCTTCCCTTACAAAGGTGTGCTAAGGGTAATAATGGTGCTGTGATGAGCCAGAGAACTGGAGCTGGGCCCCACATGCTCTGCTGTTTTTCCAAGTGAAACAGCTTTTATAGGAGCATCATTATTTAAGCACTCAAAAATCAGAAGGTGCTATAAATCAAGGTGGAAGTGCAGGGAGAGAAAGGAAAAAGTGTATTTTCTCCACTAGAAAATCCAATTGTGATGAAAAGGCAGCTGAAGATGTCTCCCCTGGCCAGAAAAGCAGAGATACAGAATTTAGGGTGTTTGTTCAAAGCTGAGCTCTCTCTGGCTAAAATCAGTGGGAGTTTCACAGACTCCAGTAGCACAGGAGTTAGATCACAGATGGGTGCCTCTGGAAGCCCCACCTTTATTTTTCTTGAGAAGTCGAGCCAAGGAAATGATTCACAACAAAAAACCAAACTGTTGGATTTGAACAGTTTCTGTCCCTCATGACTGGACAATAAAATAATTTCCCATCCAAAATCATTGGCAAATTTAATTCTGTTTCATCAGCAAAGAGCTGCTGGTCCACAGGAAGCTTTTGAAGGTTTGCCTGTGGAATTACACACTTTCCTGGGAAATGGGAAGGCAGTTTTGTGCAGGCAGCAGTGCCTTGGCCAAACCTGCTGACTGGGGCTGGGGAAATCAGGCACTTTGTAACCGGAAAGGCTTCTAAATTCCCACAAGATAAACACACAAGTGAGACACTTGAATCATCTTATTGATAAGGCTTGAGAATTGACAGAGAGATGGAGTTGTATGGGCTCAAAGCACATATTTGGAAAGCATGGCAGAGGAGTGGAATTCTCTAGGCGATATCTCCAGGATCATCCCCAGTGTTTGTGCCCTGTTGTTTGGGCTGTTCAAAGACAGTATCAGGGGAACTGTATTGTTGATCTCATGGCATAAGCCCAAAAAACCTGGGTTCAGTGGCCACAATTATCATCTGCTGCTGCCCATTTGCTCAGGAGGAGCTTCCTGCTTGATCCCACCTACCCTTGGGTACTGCAGTCTGGTCACACTGCTCTCCACGTCCAGCAAGGAAGCACCAAGGCAGGCTGACACTCAGGACAGCAGTCTCTGAGTCACAGCTTGCCTTTAAATACCTGAAATTAGGAGGTTTTGCTCTCTGTAAGGTGGCACCAGCCATCCTGCCTTCTCCCTGGGCCCCTCCATTGGAATGGTGGGTCTGTGGAGCAGGGACTGCTGTTCCTCACACCCCCAGAGCCAAGCACTGGAGCCCTGGTGCAGCTGCAATATTTAAGTGCTGCTGCAATAATGATCATCCAAATATCCTGTCGTGTCAGGGCAGTGCCTGCAGTGCTTTCTGTGCTATTAAGACAGTGCAAAACCCAAGGAATTTTGCTGGATTGAGGCAGATTACTCACTCCTTTTTCACAGGGAATTCAATCCCAGCCCATCCCCAGCTTTAGGATGATGAATCTGTATGTGCTGAGCCCAGACGTGCTGCGAGTGCCGTGCTCATTAGAGCAGCTCCTGTCTGCTGGAGCAGGGCAGAGCATTCCTCCTTCCCTGCAGCTGTTCCCAGCCCCAGGACAGGCTGCTCTGGGGAGTGCTGGGTGTCTCCCTCATGGAGGAGCTGATGGCTTTTCCAGACCAGCTTCCAGCGGATGTTCAGTGCTGAGCCTGGAGCTCAGTGCCATGGGGACATGGGCTTTTATTGTCACGAGTTTTCCCCTTTTGGAAGGGTGTTTGTCCCACAGACATTCAGCTCTGCTCCTGCTTAGGGTAGGGAATAGGTGATGGCCACAAGCACAGGAGGATCTGGGGGAATTGCAGACCTACAGGCTGGATTGCCTCTGCCCAGGCTCTCTAAAGGTGTTTGTGCTCTCGGGATGTTAAGCTGGATATGTGATGATTCATGAATCCTCAACTTTGGGGTTTATTCTGCAAGAAACAAAGCTGATCTGAACTGCCTGAGCTGTTTGCTCACCAGACAAGGGGAACCCCTGAAAATGAACTTTCCCAAAAGGTTTTCAGCGTTTTACACTCCTGATCAGGGTGAAAACTTCCTTAAAGCTGCCTATGAAATAGATTATTTTGGCACATCTGAGTCCAGACTGAAAAAATATACGAGCAACATGTGCATGACCTCAACAAAAGCTCAGTCTCAGTTTTAGCAATGGAAGGTTCAGGGTGAGCTGTGTAATGCAGTTAAGAGTGACCCAAACTCATCCCACAGCATCTTTAGTCTTTGGCTTGGGCCTGGATCAGGATAGTGCAGTTGTTTCCTGTTGCCACAAGCCACTGGAGCTGGCAGGAATTCCAGCATCTCTGATCCTCAGGAGATTTCAGAGTGCAGAGCCCAGTCCTGCAGCACTGTCTGTCCTTTGGAACCTCCCAAAACACCCCAGTGGCTTTTTCAGTGAACTCTCCATCCACCTCCTCAAACAATCATCTTTCTTTGCACATTTATTTTAGTACCCTCTCCAAAACCATGGAGCCATGCCTTGATTCACCTTCTTTTTGTCCATCCCCACACACCCTGGGGCTCCAGACTGAGCTTTCTCAAGCACGTTCTGCCTGGTGAATCCTCTCCAGGCAGCTGCTGGGCAGGGGGAAGGGAGTTTTGGATGTATCCGTGCTGTGTTTGGGATGAAGATCAAAAGAAGCTGAGCTTCTACCTCCATCCTTTCCCTCCCTGGTGGTGGGGCCAGGGTGTGGGGTGTGCACAAAGCAGAAGAGCCTGTAGGGGAAAGAATGAGGCTGTGGTGAGAAGCAGAAAACTGCTCAGTGGTTTTGAGCCATGTGTTAATGCCCAACAAAACCATCCTGTCAAGTGCAGCAGGACCTGGATTCCAGCAGGAGCAGTGCAGGGAGGGCCACAGGGCCTGGGGAAGGTGAGGGTGAAAAAGATTTCAAATTAAATAGACCCTGAGACTGTGGAACCAAGATGTTCCTACCCCTCTGAAGGATGAGCTGCCTTGTGAGAGGGAAGGGTTTATGGGAAAAAAACCTCTCCTGGTTTTCAGTCCATCTCCATCTTTTTGTAATGAATGCAAGGGAAATAAAAGAAAGGGAAAGGTGGGGGGTGCCATAAGATAACATTAATTATGGGAGAACAGCCCTCACTGCATTAACCATACCAGAGAGAGCTGATCCATCCATGGTGTCGCTGACCCAGGGAGGGGGAATAGGAACAAAAATGAAAATCCATCACAGCCAAAGCTCTGCCCCCGAAGGAGAGAGGGAGGAGGAGCCTGGCTTGCGTCTGTCTGTCTGTCTGTCTGTCTGCTTTCCTCTGTCCTGATCTGGGTCTCTGCCTTTCTCCCTTTCCCTCCTCCATCGAAACCCTTAATAGGAAACACATTTCCCTCTCTGTGGTGTTCTCACCAGAAACCTCAGACTGCCGGGCAAAGGTGAGAACTTTGAGCAATTAAACCGGGGGAGGCGCCGGTCCTTTCCAGTGGCTTGGGCTGCATTTTTTAGCCTAAAGTAGCTATAGGTTGACCCTGCTAGCTCAGTGCTATTCATCACCCCACCCCCACCGCCCCAGCCATTCATTTGCAGCCCATTTAGTCATAGAAAACCACGTTTCTGAATTCCCCAGCACTTCCCTGTCTGGCAGAGGGGAGCTGGGCTGGGCGTTGCACTCAGGATTGCTTTAAATAACCTTAAAGGAGAGAGTGGTGGACAGGAGTTTCCTCACAGATATTCAAGAAAGAAATGCCAAATCCAGAACCCATCTGATGAAAACATGAGTTAGGTGGACAGAGTTGTTTCAATTCCTCCCACAGCCAATCTCTCTAAATATTCCAGCCAATCCCTTGGGCTGTTGGCAGCTTTCAGAGCCAGGGTGCCCTTGGGATCCCTCTGAACTCTTTACCTCCTCGTTCACCATCCATCCTGGGCTTTGGAAACATCCCCTGACTTGCAGCACCTGGTACCATCCATCCTCCCCTCCCTGGGAGCAGCTTTGTCTCCCAACACCTTCTGCCTCTGTGGCCTTGCTGGCTTGAGCAGTCTGTGGCTTTGTTTGTGTTTGGGGAAGGACAAAAATCCACTGCAGCAGAGGGCTGAGGGCCAGCAGGATCCAGCACCTGCAATGGCTCTAAAATCTGGCAGAGAACTGCCTAAAGCTCAGCTCCCACAGGAAAGAGAGACAGTCTGTCTCTGAGGGGCAGCTGAGGTCATTTGGGATCATGAGCACCAGAGGAAGGTGGGACTGCAGGGCTCAGCCACAAGATCCTGCCCAGCTGGTGCTGTAATAGCTGCAGAGAGTGTTCCTGCCCTGCTGAGGGGCCTGGGCATGCTCAGGGGCAGGATCCCATTCACTGAGGGGATCTGGAGAGCTGTAAAAGCACTCTCAGGGCAGGATTGCTGCTGCTCCAGCCACACCATCAGGACAAACAGGACCCTCTGCCTTGTCAGGGGTGTCACTGACCCAACACAAGCTGCCCCAAGGAGCTGCAGGGAAGGTGAGCCCAGGGGATGATGTGAGCACACCTAACCAGACAGCCATGAAATGTGTATTTCATGCTGCCTTCCCTCAACACCCAGGTCCTCCTCCTCCATCTCCAGGAGAGTTTGCAGGAGAACCAGAGGGAAATGCTTAGAAAGGAACATTTCCCCCACAGACTGCAGAGAACAGAGGCCCTTCCAATGGGCCCTTTTTGTGCTGCACTTGTGTCACATGGGGCTGGATGGAAAGGCCTCTCTGAACCAAGAGAGCTGCACCCAAATTCCCCAGAGCACGGGGGATGCTGGAATCCCACAGTGAGAGCTGTGCAGCTGCTGGCCCCAAACTGAGCATGTGACACTCTAAAAATGGCCAGGTCCTGACAGTGCAGTTTGTGTCTTTTCTTTCTTTTCTCCTGCCTGTTCCTCAAACAGGAAATTTTTCTGTCATGACAGAGAGAGAAAAGCTTCTTCCCTGTCGTGTCACACAGCCTGTGCCACAGGCATTTCTGGAGGCTGTGCTGGGATAGATTCTGTACCTGTACAACCTCACCCTTTAAGATCAGTTTTCAATGGGGAACATCCAGGCACCCGGTGAAGAAGACAAATATATTTATTTTTTGCAAGTAAGGAAACAGCAGCACGTGTGACCTGCAGCTACCAAGCTTTTAGATGAATTTCACAGAAAATGTGTGCTTAATTAGCAGCAAAATTAGGTCTTTTCATGCCATTAACAACATTTCCTACCTGCCCTCATGGTTGCCCGTGGCAGTGTGCCCAGACTGCTCTAACTCCTTTTGTTTGCCTTGCAGGTAGCTCACTGCTGGTCTACAACACTCCATCCCACACAGATTCCTCACGTCTTGCCACCAAAGAAGGTCAGTGTTTTGCATATAAATGTCCTGGGTTTGATTGGGTTAAAAGTAGACCTTGTTAATAATATCCTTGGCATGAAAATGTTCTGCTCCACTCTGCATTCACAGCACAGTTAAAAAGGAATAATTCTCCCTGTGCAGCCCCACCCAGGCTGGAAATGCCATCTCTGCTTGTCCAGCCAGCACTGTGGCATCAAATGTGTCACTGTCACGTTGTGTTTTGCTGAGCTGGTGAACGGGTGGCACATTTTCTGTTCCTGATGTGAACAGTTTGGAATCTCACACAGACAACAAGGCCTGAGGCACTGTTTCTGTCCGTGTTCACAGTTGAAAGGATAAAATCTTCTCACAATAAATTTCACTATTGTAAAGGCCATTCAGGTATTCCAAACCCATCCATGGATCCGTAGCTCATTTCAACCAGCAAGGAAGACCAAATATATCTTTTTGACATTTTCATTTTGGAATAGCTTGATTTTTTTTGTTGTTTCAATTTTTTTTAATCTAGTAGAAATTCTGACCATGTAGTTATAGCTTAGAAACCTTGAAGTTTCAAAGTTAATAACCCTCTTGAGGCTCCTCCAGGCTTTGGAGTTGTTTGTGTGTCCTTCAGTCAGGTGTTTCATGTTTTCCTCTGCAACTCCAGCCCTGCTCCTTGTTCTTATTTGTATTGACAAACTGGACTCTCAGTCAGGATAAAGTTGTGAGCATTGGTGTGATGGGTGTGATCACAGAATCCCAGAATGGTTTGGGTTGGAAGGGACCTTAAGGATCATCTGGTTCCAGTGCATGGCCATGGGCAGGGACAGGATGAAGCACAGCCCTTACCTGCATGGAGCAATTGAATTGATAAAAGCCAGGTAGGGTGATAAAGAGCAAAAATCTGTTCTGTGCTCTGTAACTCCTGTGTAGAGTCTGTAACTCAGTGTGGAGGGACAGGAGCCTTCAATGGGGTTTTCCTTTCCCTTTGTGCTACTGCAGGAACATTGGGTTTGTTCCCTGTGCTCTGTTCAGCTCCTCCTTTGAGAAGTTTCTGGGAAGGGGTGAAATCTCCTGCCCACCAGCCTGGAGCCAGAGATATCTCCTGCCCACCCTCTCCTCCACTCCAGACTGAACAGTCTGTCCCTGTGCCAGTGCCCTCACTGTCACACATCAGCTGTGAGGTACAAACACCTCTCTGCTCTTGAGGAGAATGTGGCTTCATGGACAAGCCACAGGTTTGGATTTAAAAGAACAATGGGGAAAGGCAGAAGGTTTTTTATTGAAGCAGCTGGAGAGACAAAACCCTCCATTCCACTGAGGGGCTGCAGCAAACAGACCCCACATTTAACCAGCTCCTGCATGGAGGGTCTGACTGCCTCATTTCTGTGCTGCTCTCAGAGCCTCAGAGCCTTCCTCCTTGCATTTCATCCCCAACATCTGCCTCAGACTTGGACATGAGATCAGGGCTGCTTCCTCCAGCAGCTCCTTTTGTCCAGCATGTCAATGCCCACTTGAGCTCCCCAGCACAGTGTTCTCTCCTCTGAGGCAGCATCAGTTGATAAAACAGGGGCAGTACAGGGCCAGAGCCACTCAGGCTTTGCTCTGACTGCTGCTTTGGCATTAACAATCATCTAGTTAAAGTTCATCTGAGCTGGGTTTGCTCCTGTGTGAATTAAGTAGGGACATGTGCTACTTCACTAATTCCCCTTACACCCAAACCTCTGCTCGTTTTGTCTCAGGCCAGGCAGTTGCTAAAAATAAAGCCAAGAAAAGTCTGATTTTTTTTTTTTTTCTTTTCCTTAAAGAGAAAGTCTCTGTGTAGAACTGCACTCCTCTGAATTTTTAAATGCTTTGTGACTCGGGCCTTGAGTCACTCAGGCTGAAAGAAATTTGAGGGGAAAGTGTCCCTCCCCCTGCATTTTTAGTGGCCTCAAGAGTGTCTCTGTAGTGCAGCTGACAGAGCTCTGGGCTCACTGCTGTCAGCATGGAGCCCTCAGCTTCACATGGAACTTTCATCATGTGTCAATAAAGGACCAAGCACACTCAGGGGAGAGGCAAATAAAAATTAAGAACTACGTAGAAAGGTTGAAATCCTATCTATTCCTCCCCCATTTCTTCCTATAAGGCATAAATTCCATCATTCCTTCCACATTGGATGTTGGTGTAGCATAAACTGCCCCACTCCAGCCCAGTGCAGCTGACTGAGGTTACTGCTGAGATAAGATGTCAGGAAAAGAGACAGGAGAACACGACAGGCTGCCAGATAAGGAACTGGGGGAGCAGAGTGAAGTGGCTCATCTAATAACACAGCAGAAACTCATGATGCTCATAAAACTGGACTTGGAATTCCTCAGTCTGTTTTTTTTTTTTTTTTAGGAAGCAGGATTTTCCTTGTTTCCTTTTTAATGGGCTCACTTCAAGTTGGTATTTTCATTCCAAAAGATGATATTCTTTTGGAAAAGGAATTTCAGGTTAAAAATTATGGGTTTTTTTACAATTGTTTAACTTCTCAAAAGATTAAACAGTTTTCTTCATGTCAATGCATCTGGAATCTACCAATCCTGTAAACATTTCTCCTCTCTACGCCTGTGAATAAAAACAGATGAGTTTTTCTAACCACTTTCCCTTGAGGATTCAAAAGCAGGTGATGAAATAGTACCAAAGCTGCCAAAGATAGGAAAAAAAATACCATTTTCTTCACTCCTCCTGTAATTTTTCTACTTAGCTAGTGCAAATAACCTGCTTGTGCAGATTCCAGGGAGAGACAGGAGCCCTTTGCATACATTTACACTGTGCTTTACACAACATGTTCCATCCACGGCTGGAAAAAAAAAAACCCACACGTCAAAAAAAAAAAAAAAAAAAAAAAAAAAAAAGTGCAGCTGTAGCACAGACAGCTACAGATGTTCCAGATGCAGCACATGGCTCTGCTCCCTCCCCCAGGATGATGTCCCCAGGAGCACAGGGAGGCTGGCCTGTGTCCTAGTGCTGTCCCAGGGCTGGGTTTGGTGCCCTGGCTCTGCAGGCAGAGCTGCCCTGGCTGCAGCTGCAGACTTGACTCCCTTTTTCCCCTCTGTTTTCAGCCCTTTCACTCCCTGCAGTGCCAGCTCTGCAAACAGAAGGAGCTGCAGCTCTGCTTTAGGGGGCTAAAGTGCAGCTCTCTGCAGCAGAAATCTTGGGAATCTTTACAGCAGATCCTGTAAGTCCCACAGCTGGGGCAGCTGAGTGTTCTCACAGCAGACAGGTAGAACCTTGTCCTGTTCCAAGGACTCCTGCTGCCTCAGCTTTGCCCCTTCCCAGCCTCACAAGCACTCCAAAGGATGGGACTGAGCGTCACTGGGACAAATTGTCTTCAGCTGCCTCTGAAGAGTAAAATGTTCTAATGAAAATCACCAGTATTTTTTGGCTGGAGAGCAATTTTCTGGGAAATGAAAGGAGGCTGCTCTCATGGCTGAATGGGAAGAGCTGTGTCCCCCTCCCAGTGCAGAGATGGTCTGGGTCATTTTCTGGGACTGTTTGGAGCATTGAGTGATCTGCTGTGGGTACTGGAGGGAGGGACAGGAATCTGAGCCCACAGATCTGCCCCAGTCCAGGGAGACCTTAAACTGCCCTCCTGCAGAATGGTGTCATCTGAGCAGGTTTCCATGGGGAAATGGAAAGAGTATTCACATACAACAACATTGGGAGGCCAAAAGGCCACATCCCCAAAGGGCTCTGAGCTCTCTGGCCTCTCTCCAGCACAGTTTTAATGTTTTTAATGTGTCGGGATCTGTGTAATTCATGTGTTTTATACACGAGCAAAATGCTGTGCAGGAGCTGAACCCAGAGCTGGGCTGGGGGCTCCCAATGAGGCAGAATCCTGGTGTGTGGATGTCTGAGGTTTCCTGTGTCCATGAAACCTGTGGGAATGCCTGGGTTGGGATGTGTGGTGCTTTCCAATGATCCCAGGGAAGTGGTGTTTGTGCAGGGGGGTGGCAGGGGGTGTGAAGGAAGGCTCAGCATCTCAGGTGAGAATTAACCAGAGGGGTTCCTGGGGCTCTTTGTCTCCAGGTCATCCAGGATCTTGGTTCAAAAGCTGCATTCAGCACAGGCCAGGCTCAGCCCAAGGCAGTAGAATCCCAAAATCCCCAAATCCCAAAATCCCAGAATCCCAGAATCCCAGAATCCCAGAGTCATTTAAAGCCCTCCCAGACCATCAAGTCCAACCTGTGACCAATCCCCACCTTGTCACCCAGCCCAGAGCACTGAGTGCCACATACAGGTATTCCTTGGACACCTCCAGGGAGGGGGACTCCAAACTTCCCTGGGCAGCCCTTTCCAGTGTTTAACAACCCTTTCCATGAAGAAATTCCAACCTGAGCCTCCCCTGGCACAGCCTGAGTGAGTTTCCTCTTGTCCTGTCGTTGTTCCTGGGAGAAATCCCAACCCCCACCTGGCTCCTGTCAGGGAGTTGCAGAGAGGGGTAGGATCCTTCTTGAGCCTTCCAGATTTGGTTGAGAACAGTGACAAAGCAGCCCAAAGTCTCAGAAATCCAACCCAAACTCAAGAAGGGCACAAGAAAAAGGAATGTGATACCTTTCAAAGAGGGAAGAAATCTCTATGTGAATGCATGCACAGGGATGGAGGGGGGGAGTTTTAAGGGTTTATTCTGTGGCTATCCCATGTTTATGTTCACATTACAGAAGTCCTTGTGTGAACAATGAGGATGTTTGTGTACAAGGTGTGTGTTTGTGTGTTTGGTGGGGCTGTCGGCAAATTTAAGAAGATAAATAAATCAGTGAACTCTGAAATCCAGGGTGATTTCCTGGGGCTTTGTACCAATGTTCACTGTGAGGCCCTAAGAAAGTGTTTCCTGGTGTTGGAGCATCAATTAAAATCTCTCTCACTCCAATTCCCCTGGTACCTCACAAAATATGAGTCTGTGCAGCTGCTTTTCTCACCATCAGGACTGCACCCTCTGCTCGCTTTAAACTGGTCAGAAGTCCTCAAAACTCTTCTCTCCCCCTTGTCAAATTGAGTGACAATTTGGGGTAATAGGTTCAGATTTTGGGGGACTGGGGAGAGGGGCAGAGACTGCAGGGAATGTGGTTGCATAAGCACAGTTCCCACAGGAAAACACTCTCAAATTCCTGCATAAAACCCTTCTCCTGGAAAGGCCATTTTTCAGATCTAAAAGGTTGTAGTGAAAAATACTGACCACATTCAATAAACTCTCCTCTGAGTGTGTCAGTGTGGCCCCTTTTCACAGCAAAGGTTTTAAACTCTCCAGCTTCAGTTGTGGCAGAGGAAAAGCAGCTGCAGCTTTGTGCCCTCCTAATTGTCTGTACTTGCTAAAACATTTCACGATGATATTTGTGTGCCTGGTGATGAAATATCCCATTTTTAGCTCGGCAGCAGAAAAAGGGGAGGCTTTTTAGGTCTCCTTTCATTTTGGCCGTGTGGCCAAGCAAGGATTTATGAGTTCAGGGGAGACAGTAGCCAGCGCGCTCGGATTTTGCTTTTTATACTTTCTTTTTTTTTTAATTGTTTTCCTTTGAAATTCCAGAGTTAGTGTTTTGTCTGCTTTCTCCCTGACCCTCTTCGGAGGCAGGCGTGTGTTTTTTCACCAGAAAAACTGGAAACAAAGAATCGTTGTCTTTAAGCCATGGCAGGCAGGAAACCCAACTCACAAGGGATCACCCCGAGCCAGCGCTGTCCCAGAGTAGACTCCAGTTCTCTGAATTCAACCTGACAGCTTGTCTGGAGCACTTTCTAAGTAACCATTATCCTTCCTTTTCCCCCAGCAAAAGAGCCATTATTGTTTTGCCTGGGGTGCAGTGCAAGGGGTGTTTCTGCGCTGGGGGACGGTCACACTTTTGCTGGGGTGCCAGGCCCTCCCCCCCAAAGCCTTGGAAGTGCTTGGGCTGTTTCCTAAAACAAGAGATAATTTGTTTCCTGGTGATGACTTAAAAGCTGTAAAACTGCCATGGCTGTGCATGTGTGTCTTCCCTTTTCTCTCATGTGTGCGTGGCCTTTTTCTCCATGGATATGAGGTTTGGGGTGTTTTTACTTCTGCATTTGTGTGTTTTTCAACAAAAGCGACCTCCAGGGCTGTGAATGGTTTGGTTTTACGCCCTGTGCTGGGGGTAAAATCCACACAGTGCTGTGGGCACATTCCTGCCCACTCCTGGGTGTGTTTTGGGTGGTTCTGTAGGTGTGCAGAGGATGTGCAGCTGTGCCTTGGCTGTGCCTGCAGCCCTGCATAGCTCAGGAACATCTCTGCTGGCTGGAGAGCATCTGCTTTTCCAAGCTGGCTCTGGGAGGGATTCTCAGGACACATTCTTCAGTCTCTGTGCACTGTGCATTGGGATTTCTGCTGCTGATATTAAAAAAAGCAACAACAAGGAAAAAAATCCTCTCATTACTTCCTCCTTTTCTTCATAATGTGTCTTTGTGAGGCTTGCATGGGGTGAGGCAGACGTGGCTCAGGAAGTGGCAGCACTGCATGGCTCAGGGATGTTTTTCCAGCCACAGGCACCACTGGGGGCTGTCTCCTCTGGCTCGGAGCTGCAGGGAGTGACTCCGAGTCTGAGCAGGGAGCAGAGCTGGGGCTCTCAGCTGCCCTGTGGGAGCTCCTTCCCTGCACCCCAGCTCTGACCAGGGACAGGGCACAGGGCTCAAACAGAGTGACCTGTCCTGAGCACACCCTGCCTGGGCCAGCTCAGGAAATCCTCTCTGGAAATCACAGAGAGGAGTGATTTCCAGAGTCCCAGGATTGGTTGAGTTGGAAGGACCTTAAAGCCCATCCAGTCCCACCCCTGCCATGGGCAGGGACACCTCCCCCAGCCCAGGTTGCTCCAAGCCCTGTCCATCCAGGCCTTGGACATTTCCAGGGACAGGAATTCTGAGTCCTAGCTCTATTCCTACACCATCTAGATCGTGTCTGACTCTGGAAGTAAGTGGGCTTCAGCCACAGGGCTTTAATCCATCACTGATTTAGAACAGGAGTTCAACCAGAAATGTTTGATCCTTCTGATCTGTACTTCTATAAAGGCAGCAATTCATAACCAGGCTCTCAGCTACTTTCAGACACTCCTCAAGCTAAATCTGTTCCTCACATCCATCTCCACAGCAGATTTCTCCCCTAAATCCAGCAGTCAGTCCCTTCTCACTTGGTTAGAGTTGACTTCAGGTCAAAACCCAGTGTTGTTCCAGGCCTGGATTTGGGATCTGTGAAACAGGTTAACAGCAATGTAGACATCAGAGAATCACAGAGTCGTTCAGGTTGGAAAGGCCTCTGAGATCATTGAGTCCAACAGTGCACCCAGGTGGATGCAAAAAATAGCTTGATAATATTTTTCGATTGTGAAATAATCAAATAGCATGATAATGTAAAACAGAAGTAATTTTGAAGTCACTCTGCACTCACTGAGTTGCTTCCTCTTAGTGAAGAGACTTAGAATTACTGATTTCCACCTCTGACCCCTGTGGAGTGTTGGTTCCTTTGCTCAAGGAAGAGCACGTTGTGTCTTGAAGGAGAAAAGAATTTGGTGCTGAAGGACTGGGAAGTCTCATGTAGCAATGGGAACAGTCACAGCAACACTGGCCAGGAATGACAAAAAGCATGACATGTGGCACATGTGTTAATTAATTGTTTTAATTAGCAGAGATAGTAAGTTGAAAAGCAGCTCCTTGCAGGACAAGTGATGCCGTGAGGTTTCAAGGCCTCAGTGTGCTCAGTTGTGACACTCGTGTCCCTGGACCTGGGTAAATGTGATGGGAGGTTGGCAGAGCCATTGGAAAAGGCCACAGGAGCCCTTAGACCGTGCTCCAGCCCCTGTCCCACCATCCCTGCCCACAGCTACAGACAGGTGAGAGCCCAGAGCCTTCACAGCTTTGTGCTGAGAGGAGCTTGAGCTCCACTCTGCTGACCCTGGGAGGTTTGCATTGTGTGTGGGGGGCAGCCAGAAATGTCCTGTGTTATGTGGGACAGTCAGAAATGTCCTCTCTGTGTGTGGGAGGCAGTGAGAACCATCCTCTGTGTGTGGGGGACAGTCAGAAGTGTCCTGTGGGTGTGTGGGGNNNGAACCATCCTCTGTGTGTGGGGGACAGTCAGAAGTGTCCTGTGGGTGTGTGGGGCAGTCAGAGATGTCCTCTGTGTGGAGGAGGTGTCCTGTGTGTGTGGAGCACTCAGAACATGTCCATGGAGCCAGGGAGGGACCTTATGGGCTCCACAGCTTAAATGTCTGCTGCCACCATTTAAACCAGTCCATTTAAGGAGGAGGAGGAGGAGGAGGAGGAGGTGTTTTTGGCTCCCTGGTCCCTGCAGAAAGCCACAGTCTGGGTTTGTGGTCTCCAACTGGCTTTGAACACCACCCCAGCTCCTCGATGGGATTTCCAGGAGGGGGAAGGAGGCAGTGTGAGGGCTGGACACACAGACCTGGGCAGACCTCACTGATGTGCTTGGCTTGCAGCAGGAGAGGGGTTTGGGGTTTGTTCCCACGTTAGGACTTTGCCAGGGCACCAGGGGAGTGCCACCACTCCCAGCCTCAACTGAGCAGGAAAGGCCCTGGGGTCCTGTGCCCTCCTCTCCCTCTCTCCCCATAAAGTGGCTGCTGCAAAATAGACCCCAAAGGACCACTTGGATTAATCACAGGTCTGCATCCCCCAGGACACCTGGGTCTGCTTTCCACATTTAGGGAAGCTAATTTAAATTCCAGCCACCAGCCCAGGGTCCTTTCTTCTTCCTGTAGCAGGAGGACTCCTTGCAAAACCTAGCCTGTGTTCTGCATGGAGAGTCCATGGCCCAAACCTGGAATGCAGGAGGGAGAATCCATGGCCCAAACCTGGAATGCAGGAGGAACTGTTCTGGGATGACCTGTCTCCCCTGGATTGGGAGCAAAGGTATTTCCAGGCAGGACTTGGCCTTAGAGATTTCAGTGAAGCAAATCAGGAGAAGGGAAAGGAGAAGGTTTCCAACCTGAAATGGGCTATGAGATCCACAGGATTCTCCAGGTACCTGATCCTTCTTTCCTTCTTTCCCACAGAACAGACACCAAGTGACCACTTAGCCACGTCACAAGTCTGGATCTCCCAGGACACCTGGGTCTGCCTTCCCCCTTCCTGGCTCTGTCTCCATGGTTTAGGACAAGCCCCTTCCCACCCTCCAGCTGCCAGATTTTCTTGAAGGTTCCAGCTCCAGAAACTCCTGGGCTCTCCATTCTTTCTCAGTCTTGCCTGTAGTGCCAGCACGGGTGGCATTCCAAATAAGATTTCCCCCATAGTGCCCATAAAGCATTTAGTCCATAAATGACCCACCCCCACTGTATCCATCCTAGAAAAATACAGGCCTAAAAGAAGTGGATATTCCAGGCCCAAAGCTCCTTGTTCTCCTGGAAAGCCTGGTCAGGGCTGGTAGCACAAAGTGGTGCCTGACTCGGGCCTGACTGAGAAAGCTCCAGGGGGAGCAGGATGAAGGGGCTGTCAGCACTTCCCTGCAGCTCAGGAAGCAAAGGCACTGTGAGCCCATTGTTCACTGAAACCCCCCCTTGCCTCCCCTCTGTCCCAAACTCTCAGATTTATAAAACACCAGAGGGGTTTTATTATTTTTTTGAATCTTTTAAAGCTTATCAGAGAGGGTTTGCTCCCCTAATACATCATATCTCAAACACAGACTCCCAAAAGCCTTCCTCACTGGGCTGCACTCAGGCTGGAAGGACTGACAAGGATTTGGGATCGTGGTGTGGAAATCCACCTGGGGATTTTCAGGCTGGTTTCCTGGGAAGGGAGTCTGTGTGTCTGTCCATCTGCCCCCAGCAATATCTATCAGTCTGCTCAGACTAAATATGCCCCAGAGGTGCTGGGAGGGGACACAGCTCCATGGGGGACAGGGGCTGTCTGGAGAGCTGGGCACAGAGAGTGGCAAGGGAGAAGCTGAGGGAGATTTGGGGTGAAAAAATGGAAAACCAGGGCAAAAAGGGTGCAGAGATCAGTGCTGCAGCCTGCCCCACACAGCCTGATTTCTGGGAAAGGCAGTGCATCTGGAAAAGGCAGCTAAAGCCTGCAGAAAGTGCATTTATGCCTGCAAATAAATAAAATTATATTTAACCTTCTTCCCAGGCGCGCTGTGAGTGCGAATGTTTGCAAAGCTGTGAGATCCTCAGTTGAAAGGTGCTGTGAAAGTGCAAAGCATTATTAATATCCTTTACCTTCCTCCTAATAGACTGAGCATTCAGGCTGGGGAATTTCTGGACATAAACCAGACAGCTGCAGAATGACAGTTCTTGAAAGCATCTATGATTTATTTTCTGCTCTTTAATTCCATTTTGTATTGAACACACATTTGTCATAGGGCTCTTGTTCCATGGGGCCTTTTAAGTCTAAACCAGACATGGGGACCTGATCCTTTCTGGGATAAATTTGCCCCTTCTTCCCTGTAACCATTTGCTGATTTACACCAGGAGAGAACCCCAGTCCAAGACTCCTAATTGAATTTCCATCCCATGGCAAGTTTTGGTGTAAAATCCAAACGGTTTAAATGACAGATAAGACTCCCTGTCACCGTCTGGCCGGAGTTCTGTAGGATCTCTTCTAGCTACTGGGCATCAGGTCCTGGGAATGATCCTGTTTTTGCAGGAACCTGAGTCTCTGGATGGGTTCCCTGGCTCTGCCTTTTCCATTTTGCTTTAAACACATTCAGATTTCGAGCCTGGGCCTGGAAGCCAGGAGGGCTGGTGTGGTTCTTTCACGTTGCAGGGATTTTTGTGAAATAAAAATAGCTTCATGCATTTGGATTTTTTTTTTTTTTTTTTTTTGAGGGGGAGAGAAAGAGTTGGAAACTTGCAGTAGCTGAGTGCACACAGTGTTTCAATAGCAGGGTCTGTATGGCTGAATATCATATTTAACCCTTCTTATTATGGCAAAGTCACGCTCAGGGCTGAATTTCATCCTACAACACAAGGCTGCCCCTATACATTCCCACTCTTGGCTCCATAATCCATATTTATAGAGGAAAAACTGAGGCAAAGGGACTCAGTCAGCCTGGATTAAACCTGAGGAAGAGGAAGAGGAAGAGGAGGAGGAAGAGGATCATCTCTCCAAGTCATGGCCTATTTATTTACTCAAAACACACTGATGACTCTGGATCAAGGGACTCCTTTGTAGCAGTTGACTCCCTTGAGTCAATGATCTGGCCCCAAAAAGAGTCAGAGAAAACTGAAAATTTTCAGTGAGTTCCGCTATATTTTGGGAAGGAAATTTTTCCCAGTTTTGAAAAAGATTTTTCTGTTGGAAAAAGAATTGCTGCCTTTCTTTTGACAGAATCATCATATGGCATTTCCATTAATGTTACATTACAGAACTGTTTATTGGTTGAACAAAACAAAATGTACATTAACATCTCACTTGGTGGACATTGCTGAAGGTTTTGCTTTTCTCAGTGCAGAACTTGGGTTTTTCAAAGCATTTCCCCAAACGTGGCTCTGATAGCTCTGGTTGTAATAATTCAGAGGGATATCCCAGGGGAGCAATGGAAGTCAGAGCCTGGCTGCAGGGAGGACATGGGAAAAGACAGACCCTGTCCCTGCTCTCCTGCTTTTGGTCACTGGGAGAGCTCTGTCTCACTGGGATACATCGGGATTACACAATGGTTTTCCAGGCAGGAAAATGCCCCTGAGAACAGCACCTTGTTTAGAGCAGGGACTGGAGACTGGGCCTGGGGGAGAGGTCCCAACAGCACCAAGGCACTGCCCAGTCCCCCACGGGAGTGGGATAGGGATCCAGAATTGGGGACAGGGATCTGGAATGGGACAGGGATGTGGAATGGAACAGGGATCCCAAATGGGACAGGGATCTGGAATGGGACAGGGATCCTTAATGGGACAGGGGTCCCTAATGGGACAGGGATCCCAAATGGGGACAGGGATTCTTAATGGGGACAGGAATCCTGAATGGGACAGGGATCCCTAATGGGACAGGGATCCCAAGTGGGACAGGGATCTGGAATGGACAGGGATTCCTAATGGGACAAGGATCCGGAATGGGGACAGGGATCTGGAATGGAGACAGGAATCCCAAATGGGACAGAAATCTCTAATGGGACAGAAATCTCTAATGGGACAGAAATCTCTAATGGGACAGGGATCCCTAATGGGGACAGGGATTCTTAATGGGGACAGGGATCCTGAATGGGAGGGGGATCCCTAATGGGGACAGGGATCCCTAATGGGGACAGGGATTCCTTTGGGGACAAGAATCCCTGCTGGAACAGCGTGGATGAGGCTGTCCCCCTCCCTCTTCTCGAGCTGTCCCATCCCACTCTCTGTCCCAGCTGAAACCACAGTGGTTTGTTTTCCAGTCTGATCTATTTGCAGTGGGGTTTGTGGTTTCTGCAAAAAGGGAAAAAAACAAACAAGTAAAATAAAAATAAAAGCAGGGAGATTACACGAGCTCTGTTTTCCCCCATTTCCCTCTCTTCCCTCCTCCTCCTCTGGCTCCTCCACCCTCCCCTCTCCCGTCCCTCTGTTTTCTTTCCCGTGCCAATAACTGCAATGCTGTAATTTCAAAGCCTCAGCGGCTTTCCCAGCACTGGAGGAATGTGCCAGTGCCTGGGATGGATCCTCAGGGAGCTGCCCAGCCCCACAGGCAGGAGGTGCTGGGCAGGGGGGCACTTGGGATGTCCCTGGAGGATGCTTTTCCCCCTTTTTCCTCTCCTTGAAACAGCCTCCTTATTGTGATCTCAAATCCTCAGCCTCCCCAGGTTTAAATTCCTCATTTAATTTCTGTGAAATAATAACAGGATAAATTACTCTGTGAAATAATAACAAGAGATGAACAGGGTTCATCCATTCCTCCTGCTCTGCCTTGGTCCTCTGAATTTTGGGGTAAGAGAAAGGGGCCTCCTTTTGGCTGGGATGGGTCACACTGAATTCCACTGATTGCAATGACAGCACTTCATGGTCAGAACATGTCAGGCTTGAGAATTGCCCAGAGAGCCCCATTGCTGCATTTACACCCTTTTTGCACTACTGTGAGGGGCTAGGGGAGCACTGGAGATGTGGGAGAGGGAAAAAAACACAGCCAAGCCAGCTGGGACCACAAAGCAAAGCCAGATCCTTACA
Source organism: Trochalopteron elliotii (assembly GCA_024734555.1). NCBI lineage: Eukaryota > Metazoa > Chordata > Aves > Passeriformes > Leiothrichidae > Trochalopteron > Trochalopteron elliotii. The sequence goes on from JANPWX010000415.1 coordinate 360,286, forward strand.
AGTTTTTTTCTAGGAAAAGTTCATTTCAACCCCTCTGTGCCTGTTGTCTTTTGTCATTAGATCCCTCCTATGATGCAGTCAGGAGAGGAGGATGGGGCAGTAATGGGAATTCTGGCCTCTCCAAAAGTAAGTTGTCCCAGTGGGAATCACAAACTGTGCAATGGAAGATTAAAATGAGACTCAGGCTCAGCTGGCCTGTGTTAGGAGTGTCAGAGGGGCAGAAGATTTGGGGATAGATAAGAGGTAGAATTGAGGACAGATAAGAAGCAGAATGATGTTATGGACAGAGTAATACTTGTAGGGTTTGGTTAAGGGGCCAGGAGCAAATCCTCTGCACAGACACCCTGTTAATCACAGGCCTGTCCCATGCTGTGATGGGTTTAGGGACAGATCTGGACAGTTCAGGCACATTCTGAGAGTTTCTGCCAACTTTCCAGAGAGGCAAAGTCCAGCAGGCAGATGGGGCCCTCTGCTTGAGCCCTGCTCACTCCCAGTCCTTGTTCTTACTGGGTTTAGAGTGCCTTGGATTCCCAGGAGGGGGATGACATCCCAGATCAGTTCTCTGTCCCTAAAACCCGTGTTGTGGTGGCCCAGCCTGCTGGCTCTGAGCCACTGTCCCCTGTCCCACTGCTGGGGCTTCTCCCTGTGCAGGGTGGGCACACCTGACCCTCAGCAAGGTACTCCTGGTGTGAATCCATGTGGCAGCACCTGGCAGAGCCCCCTCCCTTTGCTCTGCAGCTTCCTGAGCTGTGCTCACCCCGAGTGTGAGAATTATTCTTTGAGTCAGTTTTCTGTTGTGAGAAATGATACAAAGAGGAGGAGCAGATCTTCTTGTTGAAGGGATTTGTACAAATCACCATGATATTTTCAACTAAATGTTTGATAAACCCCAAGTTTGGTGGGTTTTTTGGGGTTGGTTGGTTTGTTTGGTGGGGGGGGAGTGGGGGGGTTTTGGGGTTTTTTTTTGTTGTTTTGTTTTGTTTTTTGGTGGTTTTTTGTTTGTTTGGGGGTATTTTTTGCCTAGAGAAGAATTTGCATTTGCAAAAAATGTGGGGAAAGCTCCAATGTGCAAAGAAGTCAGAATGTGTATTTTAATAATCCAATTTTTTGTTCACAACATGGTTGCAAACTAGAATGAAAGTTCAGTTGCAATGAAAGAAAATAAATGAAATATCTACATAATATGTTTCTTGCCTCACTGCCCATTTGGCAAATTATAAATATCTATATCATGCTTTCCTTATTGGTGTATTTTCATTTTATGCTGAAAATTTAAATTTCCAGGGACATCTCCTAATTTTATAGTGCAATCCCCAAAATATCAGCTCTTATTCTGAACAAACCTTTCCCTTGCAGTTGCTGTGGTTCCTGTGGGATGTATTTTGTATTTTGTACCTGTTCTCTGTCCCTATAAAACCCCTTCTCTCTTTGCAGGCCCTCCTGTGGCAGGGACACAAAATGTGAATAAGACGGAGCAGCAGCGGCCCCAGCCAGGTGAGAGTGGATTCTGTGAGCCTTGGGGAGGGAGCAGCCTGGGGGGATTCCCGTGTGGAGCAGCCCCAGGCAGGGACAGGCAGGGAAGGCTCAGGACAGGGCCTGAGCTGTGCCAGCAGCTCTTCCCAACGGGCTCTGTGTGGCTGCTCTGCCCCTCCCCAGGCAAAGGGACATCCCAGTGCCAGGATCTGCAGTGTCTGATCCCTGTGGAACATCCCAGCTTGTCCCTTCGCACTGGAAGCATCTCCAGCCATCCCAGCAGGGCTTCCAGAGCAGAGCAGAGGAGGAAATCAGCCCCTGTGGGCAGAGCAGAGTGTGTTCCCTGCTGCCTTCCCACCTTCCCTGCCCGGCACAGCTGCATCCCATCCCATCCCTCTGCTCTGGGCTTGGCTCTCTTGGCACAGATTCAATCCACCAGCAAACGCTGCAGATCCAAATCACCACAACCAGAGAGAGGCAGAGGAGAAGTGTAGAGATTAGGGCTGAGGAGGCCCCACAGAAAGGGAAGGAATTCATTCCTAATAAATGCTTTGTGGTGTTTTCAAGAGCCATTCAGCCTTGGTGGAGCCAGCAACAAACTCCTGTTACTCTCATCTCTCTAATGCTGTGTTTGCTTCACAAAGAGAGACTTGGGTGAATATTTCCTGCCCTCCCAGGGCAGCAAGCTCAGCTGCTAGCAAGTGAATCTGAAAATCTCATCTGCTCTCCTTTTTATTTAGTTCATTTTTGTAAGGGGAAATACATTTGCTCCTGCTTTGTGGCTGTTCTCCTGTCCCACAGGTTTTTTCCACGTTTGATGTTTTCTGGTTGCCACACAGTGCAGGGTATGTCTAAGGAGATCCCAGACTGCAAAAGCAGTGCCAGAAACTGTGGCTGTGCCATTTTGGATTCCAGAAATACTTGGAGGTTGTTCGCTAAAAATGAAGGAAGGAGCATTTCCAGGCCCTGGGAGAAGGGGCAGAAAGAGTAAAGAAAGAAAATGAAAATTTAGGTTCTAGCAAAAACATAATGACCCAGAGTTTCTTTTTGATGGAACATCCTTTAAATTTTGTTGGGTGATTTTTTTTTTTTAAACTTATTTTATTTTTTAGATCCCTACCAAATCCTGGGGCCCACCAGCAGCCGTCTTGCCAATCCAGGTGAGTTCATTTTACATTTCAGACCCCCCTTATCAAAGAGGTGATTTTTTCCTTGCAGCTGCTGCTCCAGCCTGCACTGGGGGAGCAGCTGCTGTCCCTGTACCCTTGAGGGGACCTGTGAGAGCCACTGAACTCGATAGCTGTGACCTCACAAGGGCTTTTGCCAAAATCCTTAAAGAAAAGTGAGGAAAGTGGTGCAACATGATCTCTGTCAGGACAAAATCACCATCCTGGATGTTCTGACCCAAACCCAGCATTCCCTAAGAAGAGTTTTATCGAGGTCCCAAGTGCTGGTCTCTCAGATTTGCAGTACAGTTTAATTTTTCACTGCCTGCTGTGGGTTACAAGAAAAAAGGCACAAAGCATCTCTGAAAGTCACAGTGTAACTGTCCCTAGCACATCATCTGCAGTAAATAATCCCTGATTTTAGGGAGTAAGCCTGGAGCAAATCCTGTTCGAACTAACCGAACTTGTACAGGTGGGATGCCTGTAAGGCTCTTAACTTACCCTTAACTATTTGTACAACTACACTGAGTAAAACCAGGAGTCATCTGGGGAACAAATCATCCTGTGTAACTCAGATCACCCACTGGAAAGGGAGGTGGAATATTCCAAAACAATCTCCATGGCAAGCAGTGAGCAGTGGAGAGGTGAAGTACACTGTGCTCCGTGAAAACCCTGCAGAGCAGTGTCCTCACAGAAAACCCTATTCACAAGAATGGCCGGAGGATTTTAAGGCCAAAGGCAACCGTTATGAAATGTAATGTGACCTCAGGCCCAGGCCCAGAACAAAGGGCTGAGTGACTTGTTTGCTGGGAACAGTTTATCCACTCCTAGGGCCGCCTTTCCAAGGCCTGAAGGAGCAGTTCCCAGTCGAGATCGAGATAGTCCTTCTGTTTCCTGCCTTTGTCTGTGCCCCGGAGCAGGAAGGCCCGAGTCATTTCCTTTCCCCGTGTCTGCAGGGAGCGGGCAGATCCAGCTGTGGCAGTTCCTGCTGGAGCTGCTGTCGGACAGCTCCAACGCCGGTTGCATCACCTGGGAGGGCACCAACGGCGAGTTCAAGATGACGGACCCCGACGAGGTGGCGCGGCGCTGGGGCGAGAGGAAGAGCAAACCCAACATGAATTACGACAAGCTGAGCCGGGCGCTGCGATACTACTACGACAAGAACATTATGACCAAAGTGCACGGCAAGAGGTATGCCTACAAATTTGACTTTCACGGCATCGCCCAGGCCCTGCAGCCCCACCCCACCGAGTCCTCCATGTACAAGTACCCGTCGGATCTGTCCTACATGCCGTCCTACCATGCCCACCAGCAGAAGGTGAACTTTGTGCCCCCACACCCCTCCTCCATGCCTGTCACATCGTCCAGTTTCTTTGGAGCGGCCTCCCCCTATTGGACCTCCCCTGCAGGAGGCATTTACCCCAACCCCAACGTGCCCCGCCACCCCAACGCCCACGTCACACCACACTTGGGCAGCTATTACTAAATGCTTTGATCTGCCAGTGGCCTTGAGCAGTCTGGTTGGACTTTTTCTATACTCTTGGGATTTTTATGGTTTTTGGGGGGACCCTTAATGGATAATTGTGGCCTTTCTGGGGAAGAATTAAAACTGGATATTTGTTATTCCTGGACCAAACCTTTTACTTTTGTAACTTTGCCTCTTGTGTCTTGAACTGAGAGATGGAAGCTCCTGTGGGCCAGTACTCTGCATTTTCTTTGGTGTTTAAGGCTCGTGTCCTCCATAGAAAGTGACAATGAAGATGGTTCACCATTCCCTGGAATGATTATTAGCTTTTGGATGAGAGGAATTTTTAAGGATTCAAAGGCTTTTGACAAGGCATAGATCCAGTAGTGGGTCATAGGAAAGGATGACTACAATGGGGTTTTTCTCACTGGCCATTTGACCATTCAGTGGAGGACGTTGGCCTGCAGGGGACCACAACTGGAATCTTAGCTGTAAGGCAGAGGAGGATTTTCACCCAACTGGAAATTAAATATATATATATATTCATATATATATATATATATATATATGTACATGTATATTTTAAGAAGTAAAGGGCATTGAAGGAACTTTTCTAGACTACAACTTCATTCGACTGTGTGTGAACTCAGAAAGCAGCAGGAACCAGAACAAAGTGTAACACAAAGGGAAGCACAGACACTCCTTGAGAGCAGAAGTGAAGTGAATAAACGACAGCAGGTCCCTGGCTCTGGCCTGGGGCTCTGGAAGCACCGATTCGCGAACGCTGTGCGTTTGTCAGACCATCAAACCAAGGGTCAACAAACCAGAAGGCAAATTACTGTATAAATTATGCAGAGTTATTTTTTTCCCTATATCTCACAGTTTTAAAAGAAAGAGTAAATAAAACGAGTTGACCTCGGTCACAAATGCAGGTTTGTTTTTTTTACTATCAGCTCGGTTGTTTTTGTTTATTTTTTTAATGTAATTTGTACATCTTTTCAATCTGTACATTTGGGCTGTATCTTTGTACTTTTTGCTTAAAAAAAAAAAAAAAAAAGACATGAGTAATGTATCTGTTGGAGATAGGCTTGGTCCTGCAACTGGATCCATGACTGACCCCCAAAGTGGCCAGAAATGTTCCAGATTGCCTTGGGTTTGTCTAGAGGAGAGGATTTTCTGTATTAGTCTGTTGTGGCTGTCTGCAAATTACCTCCACTTACTCCCATGTTTGCAGTGAGGCTGATTGAAAACAGCCCCGACATCTCAAGGCAACCATTGCAATATTCCGTGATTGCTTTTCACCCAAATCCTGAACTTTGGGAAGATCTTAACCACTTCATAGATAAAACAATGAAATACTCCTCTTCTTGATGGCTCCTGCTGGGGGGTTCTGTGGAAACCCGACCCCTCCCAGAACTCTCAGCCATCCCCAGCTTTGCACATGTGAATGTGACGCTGCACAAGCGGCGGTTTGGTGCCATAAACAGAGGGTAAACCACAAGCATTTGGGGTTTGGAACAGATGTCTGGGGGGCGAGATTTCCATGTACAACCCATTAGCTGACTTGTATTAAGTGGCAGCCAATTAACAGGATCACAACTATCTAGTCTAGACCAACCCCTGGGACTCTGTGGGGGTGGGATTTGGTCCATGTGCATCCAATTGCAGGAGGGGAGTCTGAAACCAGAGCGTTGGAGTCTGCTCAAAACATTAAACACAAGCACTGATGCCGTTATTTAACAAAGTGGGAAGAGAAGATCAAGCTAATACAGTTAGGTCTTAGTGCTTTCGGGGTGTTTTTAAGTAACATTTCTGCAATAATCGCAAAATTTAAGTATGAAGGAACTACCCATGGAAATGGGGCTTTTGCTACTATATATATGCAATGTACTTTTTGGATATTAAAATATATATATAATTTTGCAAGCTATCTTGGTGGTTTGCTGTTTTTCTAAGTGTATTAATGTTACAATGAAACAGTTGTATGAGGAAGATGATGTAAAAAAAAAAAAAAAAAGTGACAAAATAAATGGTGGCTTTCTTCTCTAAGGCATCACATTGTCCCACTCTCTCCCTCCCCTCTCACACTTGCATGCAGTTGAAATTAAATTTAGCTAAAAAGGGAAAGCAAGCAGCTCCACAGTAGTGGCAATCCATCCTGATCCCTGTAGTATTGACCATTCATTCCAGAAAATTGTTGCCAGAGTTGATCAGACTGGATTTGGTTGTTGAAGGGATTAAAACCCAGGCTCTTGTCTGTGGAGAGACAGCGAAAGTGGAAGGACAGCCAGAGCTCAGAAGCTGAAGTGTCAAGGTGGCTCTTGGGGTGCCCCAGGGCCCCTCAGCAATGTCAGTGTGTGCCCAGCCTGCTCCCATTTCCCACCTATCCCCAAACCCCAAGGAGAGCCAGTGCTCCACAGCATTCCTGAGGTGGAGGCTGCAAAAACAAGCTCTGCCAAGGAATCTTCTGATTGTGGGTAAAGGTCAGGCTGAGGCACTTCCTGCAGTTTTGCACAGTGGTCCTGAGAGATATCTGGAGCTCCTGCAGACCTGATAAAGCCTTGGGAAGCCAGGGCTGCACAAGCACAGCACTTCCTTCCTGCACACAACCTTTTGTTGCTGAGCGCCAGGACAAAGCTTGATTGGCCCGGGACAAGGGCCACTTCCAGCACCCCAGAGCTGCTCCCTCTGTGGAGTCCACCAGAGTTGCTCAATTTAGTCACAAGAGCAAGTGGTTTGTTGCTTATCTCCGTTGTTTTCCACTGCAGCACCAGCGAGATTAATTCTGGCTGTGCAGCATCAGTGGAAATATCAAGTATTTTATTTGAATACCGTGTCCTGCCCGCCTGCCAGTAATAGGAAAATCAGAAGATGAGATTGCACAAAAGCATCTAAAGGCAGAATCTGAAGGTTATCAGAGTGCAAAGATGTCCCTGATAGCAAAATTTGGCCAGCAAGAACCTTGGGGGGAAAAGAAGACTTTTGAAAATGACCAACAATTTACTAAACATCTGATTCTGTGTGTTAAAGGAGCCCGCCTGAGATGGGAGGTGATCAGCAGCATCCCAGCTCAGCTCTTCTCTGCCTCCTTTCATCCTTCCCTTCAGGGTACTTGCTGGCATTAGTCCTTTCTAGTATTCACCAATATTTAGCTTTAGATATTAATTTTTTCTAGTATCTGCTAATATTTATCTTTAGACAGATTTTGCATCTTACTCCAAGCATTCCCATGGGATCAGAGATATTAGAGTGAGGAGATCTCCACCCAGAGTGCCAGACAGCCTCACACTGTGCACTTCCCAGGCACCTTTTAGAGCATTTTCATAAGATCTTAATAATTAACATTCATGTAGAAAAAGAGTAGTAAGACAGAGATTGGAGTGGGTAATTTGTGCCTCTCAAAATCAGCCTGACTGTGCCAGGGGTGGGAACAGGGGGATCTCCCCTCCCATCCCAAGTTTCTGGGACACACTGGGACAAAGCAGACAAGGAATTTGACAGTCCTAATGCTACTTTCTGCTTTTCCCAGGAGGACAAGGCAGATGGAATTCAAGTATTTCAGGCTTAAATCAGAAAGTTTACCAGACAGATGGTTGGGATCACATGGCTGTGAGCTGGGAGTCAACAGGGGCAGCAGAAAACCTTCTCTACATCCACATTCAGGACTCAGAGCTCCCCAGGAAACCCAGCTGCTGTTGCAACAGGGTGAATTCAGCTGCTGATTTCCAGGGATCTGGTATTTCCCCAGGATTTCTGTTCCACCAGCCTCAAACCCTGAGTGGGTTCTAGCTGAAACATGCCAAACTGGAACCAACTCTACATTCCTCTATCTAAAAATAGAGAGTGCAGCGTGTACATTGAGTAGAATCAGCAATGGCTTTACAGACTCAGAGCTCTGGCTCTCTTGGCTGGATCTCTGTGCTGCTTTTCTCTGGTTGAGCTGGTCCTGCCACTGTGTGTGTGAATTCCTCCTGCTTAATTACAGCCAGCAGGTTTAGAACCTTTGGACTGGATTTTGAAGCAGGCTTTTTATCCCCACTGGAAGATGGAGTTCCCAGCTTAAACACTTGTTAGATGCTCTGAACTGGGGGATAACAAATCCTTCCAGAGCCAAGCACCTGAGATCACTCCTGTCCAGAATCCCTGAGATCATGCCAGAACCCACCCCCTGTGCACACTGGTGCCTTCCTGCTTTATATATCTAAAAATTGTATTTTAGCCCTGAGGATGAACTTCCAAACAGCTGCAGATTTCTAACAGAGTACTGTGGCAAGGGAGAGGGATTTCCCTAGGTCAGGACAGGGAAGAGGGATTTCCCGATGTCAAGATCTTCCCTTAGTAAAGACAAAGACAGATTTCTCACACTCATGCCCAACAAGTGCACTCCCCCCCGCCCCCCAAATGAGGCATTAATTATGGGGGAAATCTTCCAGAACTTCTGTTGATGTAAATATTTAATGTGAGGCTGGACTGGCCCAGCAATGCTTCATCCACATCCATGGCAGTAAATGCCTGGGCCTGAAGCTTTGTGCTCAAAGGAGGGATGAACCCAGCTGCTGTTTCCCACCTCTGTGTCACAGGGAAAGAGCCACCAGTGTGTAAATGCTGGATGAAAGCAGCCAGCTTTACTTCATTATCCTATTACAATAATAGAGTTTTTACAGGCTGCTTTGCTTTGCTGATCCAGTATTTTTAATAACTTCTGTGAAATTAGTTGGTGAGACTTCAGCCTGCTGCCTTCCAAAGTCTGTTCTCCCACATCAAACAGAGAGTGGCTGCATTTGGTGTTAATTAGAGCTGCAGTCCAGGGGCACGTCAGGGGCTGGCATTTATAAATTCACTTCAAAGACCTTATTTGTATATTTTTGCACAATACCCAACATAACATACACATGAAAATTTTCATCTGTGAAATCAGAACTTACTGCAAATAAAGCTCAGACCTTTCTGTTGTATCAGAAAAGAATTGAGAGATCTCTGATTAAGGTCGTGTGGAGAATGACAACATGTAATTTAGCTTGTGTGGTATGATTTTTTCCACTACAGAGGTAGAAATCCCTGCACATGAAGCTCAGATTCTTCGAATATATCAGAATAGAATTAGAGATCCTTGGCAAAAACCAGGTCTTCAGGCTCCAAGAGCAGCAAACAGAGCCTGATACCAAACCCACTGAATGTGAAGATCAAAGGCAGAGCAGTTTTGAGGCCATGGCAGCAATAAGACCATCAGCCCTGCACCCTACAGTGGGGGAGCTGCCCCAAGGAACCCCAAGGATCTGCCCTGTGCAGGCAGGGATGGGCACAGCAGGGTTGGCAGCTGAGCAGCTCCCCTGAACCAGATCAGTAACTGCAGCGGGAAGGGCTTTGGGCAGGGGAGGTTTCCCAGGTGAAGGGTGAAGGGATCTTGCTGCTCCTAACCAGGGGTAGGCACAGCAGGATTCAGTCCTGGAGTTCTTATTTGAAGCAGCAGTGGTGAAGGAGGATGAGGAGCCTGGGGCTCTGGCAGTTTGATGCGATTTCCCCACCAGAGCTGGCTCCTTCCTTTCCAGGAACTGCTGCAAACTTGTTACTTGCTTTGGCTTCTCCCGAAATTTCTGTCTCCCGGAGCTGTAAAGTCCAGCGCTGGATGCACGTCCCTCCCCTCCCTGCTGCTGCTGTGAGCGCCGTGCTCAGGCCGGCAGCGTCTCCTCCCTGCAGCCCCCGCCGGGCTGGGCAGGGACATCCCCGGCCCTCGGGAGCACCGGGCGGCGTTCTCAGGGTCTCCGTGAGCGGCTGGAGGGGGCTGTGCCGGGAGTGTTGGCAGAGGGCACCTGTAGAGACCTGGACACCTTCCTTGGGCTTTCTGTCTCCCTCAGGACCCATGTATAATATACACATATCCATCTATCTATCTATCTATCTATCTATCTATCTATCTATCTATCTATCTATCTATCTATCATCTATCCATCCATATCTATCTATTCACATCTATCTCTATCTATCTGTATCTATCTATCTATATGTATCTATCTATCCATATCTCTATCTATCCATATCTCTATCTATCTATCCATATCTCTATCTATCTATCTAATCTGTCTGTCTATCTGTATCTATCTATCTATCCATCCATCCATCCATCCATCCATCAATCCATTACATAGATTACATGTATACATCTATTACCTATACACTTGCCACATCCCCAGAAATGTTCAAGGCCAGGCTGGACAGGGCTTGGAGCAATGTGGGCTAGTGCCCATGGCAGGGAGTGGAATGGGATGAACTTTGAGGTCCCTTCCAACCTAAAGCACTCTGTCATTCCATATAGATTTATGCATATTTCATAGAACAGTATATATATATATACATATTTGATATAATTGTGTGTGTGTGTATATATATATATATATATATATATATATATACATGTATTTGATATAACAGTGTAGTGTTACACTAAAACAAATTAAGAAGGGAGTTCAGCTTGGGGCAGATGTTTCTGTGGAGGATTTAAAACTTGCCTTAAAGCTCCATTTCTGGAGGCTCAAGGCTGACAGGGAGCTGAGCAGCTCCCCAAAATCCTCAGCCAGCACATTCCAAGGTCTGAAGACTCAGGGGTACTGGCATCCCAACCTTGCTGTGGGAATTTGGGGAGCAAAATCCTGCTCCATAAGGGATAGAGGGGAGCAGGGGGGCCTGGCATGGGGGTGGAAGGAGTTGAGCTTTGAGGCCCCTTCCAGCCCAAACCATCCTGGGATTCTGGGCTGGTTCCATGGCAGTGTTTGTGGAGCTCCAGGGATGTGATCTGGGCTTTCAGAGCCATCTCAGGGGATGTGATGGCCCTGCAGGCTCTGCCACAGTGACAGTGACTCCTTGGGGGTTGGCTCGCTGCTGCACCAGGAGCACTTCCAGAGCACGGGGGAGCTGCTTCTGAACAGGAACCTTGGGCACTGCTGCAAAACTGACACAGCGAGGACTCGGGGCCGTCCCGAGTGGTCTGTGCTAGAATCATGGAATCAGTGAGTTTGGAAAAGCGCTCTGAGGTCATGGAATCCAAGCACTAACCCAGCACTGCTGTGCTGTTGGGTTTTAACTGCTGGGGAAAGTGAGGCACAAAGCAGGGAGCAGTGTCTGGTCTGACGCTCCAGGGCAGAGTTCCCTATGGAATTGGGTCTCTCCAGACCCGGCCTCGCCGTTCCTGATCCCCCCGCTCTGCTCTGGGTGCAGCAGCAGCCGATGTTTACAGCCCCCAGCCCTCCACTCACACATCTCCTCTGAATTCACCACCGACAATTCCCAACACTTCTGTGAAGGGACTAAACATATCCTGCTAGCGCGGCCCGTGCCAAAACCGAGCCACTAAATGCGTTGAACTTTGTGTAATAAAGCGCGGAACAGTCCCAATAAACTCTTGCTTTGCTTTTCAAGGTCGCCGCGGTCGCCCTGCGGGCTTTGGGGCTGCGGAGCGGCCGATCCGCAGGTGAGCGGTGCCATCCTGTGGCAGCGGCACAGAAAACACCGCGGGGATCGCTGCATCCCTCGCATCCCCGACCGTCCCCTGCATCCTAATGCCCCCAGCACCCCCGATGGTCCCCAGCACCCCTGTGCCCCCCAGCATCCCGACCTCTCTCCGTGCTGGGCTGTCCCAACACATTAACCTGGTGATTTTACACAGCTGGTTGGGATGTGGTTGCCCAGGGGAGCGAGGGCTTTATGCTTTCTCTCCTTAAATTTGGCCAGCAGCATAAAAAAAGGAGCCTCCAAGCGAGTCTGTCTCATCTCCAGCCTCCCCTCGCTCATCCACCTCCCCTGAGCAGGCAGAATTTATGTGCAGCAGTGAGTTTGTTCTAGTGCAAGAGTCCCCAGGCAGATGTTTCCACCACAGGAATGTCAGCTTGGCCTCAGGAATTATCTTTTGTGTATTCGAGCAGCCACGGAGAGAGCTTCAGCCTTCCTCACTCCTGTTCCAGTGATGCTGTCTCAGGGTTAAATGTGATTTAGGGCCAGTGCTGGTGGCGTCAGAGGTTCCCCGAGCTACAGCAGGAGAATGAATACACCAGAGGGTTTAGGAACTTGCACAGTTTCCCTCTCTGCTTCCCTTTCTCTGCTCACGTTCCTGGCCTGGTGCTGTGTTTTCTCCCTGCTCTTTTGGGGAGCAGGAGCTGGGCCAGCACCCCCACCATGGATTAAGGCAGGGTGATTTTAGGGCGAAAAAATGAGGTGGAAATCCTGGCTGTTCCCAGGGGAATTCCCAAGGGTATGACCACCTCAGTTTGCCTGGGGAGAAGGAAGGGATGGGACACCTTGCCTGCTGCCCCTTGTGCCTTTGCTCACTGCTGGCTCGTTTGTGGGTGAGCAGCAGGGTTTCCAGGGAATTGTGTACAGGCAGGAGCTATCCAGGCATTCGCTGGCAGCCCGTGAGCAGTGGTCTGCCACAATCCAGCAGTGCAAGCCAGTGGGAGAATCTGAACAGTGTGCCAGGGGTTTTTGTTATTATTATTGTTGTTATTATTATTTAGGGGTGTCTTTTCACCAGTTCCTCCAAGAGCATGTGTGCAGACAGACAGCAAACCAGCACATGTCAGTTTACCAAAAGCAGTTATTTTAATTCATGGCCCTTTCTCCAGCAGTCAGCAGGATGCCTTATTCATTTGCCAGCAGGAGGGTGAATCTATTTCAAAATGATTGAAATATTATGCACAGCATGAATGAATGTTTAAAATAAATACAGTAGAAGAAACATGTTGTTTGTGAAGCGAGAAGATAAATTAAGTTTATTGCAGACACATTATTCCCAAGCCTGGCTGCTTGGCTTTCCCAGTGAAATCCTTTAGGCCTTAATCCAGCAGGAATGGTCTGATTTGCTCTCCTGAAGGGGCAGGACTTTGTCCTTAGACCTTTGCAGGGTATGGAGCAGGCCATCAGCTCCATGGTGTGCCCCAGTTTGTGGGAAGGCCTAAAGGCAGGACGGGCACCCTGAGAGAGCAGGGAGGGACCTGCAAGGCTCGGGCAGAGCTGGAGAGGCAAAGCCCTGTCAGGGTGAAGAACCCAGCCTTTGTCTTCCAGTATCAGCTCTGCGGTTCCCTCCAGCCACTTCTGCTCAGCAAGATTATATTTATTTTCATCCTCTTAACTGAAGTTTCTTTTAATGGCAGCAGGGGTGACAGCCCCCAAAATAGCTTTCCTCTGGAGTGTGTCCCCAGTGGCCTGTCCCCGATAACCTCCCCGGCCGGGCCTTTATCTGCCGGGTGACAAACAGCTCTCCCTGGACAGCCAGAGGAAATTCCACTCGTTGTTGTGCTGCTGCTGGGCCCTGCCTCAGCTCTATCTGCTGCTGCTGTGGGCCTGGCAGGGCTTCCTGGGGGGACAACCAGCAGGAGGCTCACGCTGGGATTCCCAGTCAGCTCCCAGTATGATCCTGCTCTAAGGGAGCCCGATAGCTCAACCATGGCCCTGTCAGCTGTGCATCCATCCCCTCGATATTTCCTCTGGTCCTGGATCCCTTCCAGTAACACCAAAATACTCAAAAGAACACAGTAACCCTTCCCCTGGTGCAGCTTCCTTGTGTTGCAGGTTCTGAGGCAGGTATGACTGTCAGGAGAGGGAACACCAGGAAACCACCCCTGCAGGGGGATCAGCTGTCTCCTCTTTGAGCTGTGGGAGCACTTCATACTTCTAGAAATGGAACAACACATCCTCATGCCCACACTGCAGAGACAGGGCAAAAGGTTCCACTGCTGGGTCAGGAAGAAAGTTGAGGTTTAGGATTTTGAGGAGGCTTTCCAAGGGCAGTACCTGGAAGTGCATTGTTTAGGGACCCTCTAAGCTTTGGAGGGTGTGCACCACCTCCTGGACAGGCACTGAAGAGCATTTGATTTATTTTTTCCCACTAGCACTAACATCCCAAACCAGTACTTAAAGTTGGAATCTTCCCTGACTCCTCATTGCACAGCTGCCTTTGACCTTTCAAATGGAGTTCCCTTGGACTTGCTATTTTTGTCCAGTGGAGACACTTTTTCTGCTGCTATTAAAGGCATCTTGATGGTCTCTTCTCCCAGGGGTAAGAGGTGTAGCTTGTAAGCCTTGAGAACTGACAGTGCCCCTTTCTGGGGACATTACACCCAGGGAACTGTACAGGAAGCCTTGGGAGGAAATGCAGCAGCAGCTCTGGAAGGATGGAGCAGCCTTTTGGTTCAGACCACTCTGGGACTCTGGACACATCATTTCACTTCCCTGCCCCCTCTGAGATTGCTGTGCATGGCCACTGATTTCTTGATGTTTGTTTTGGGGGATCAAAACTGTCCTTCCAAGCTGATTGCATGAGGGGCACTAAGGTGCTGTGGTGATGGGGACTGTATTTTTTACACTGTTGGTTTGCAAGGTTGCAATCCAGCACAATTAAAATGTCAGGCAGTATCTGTGAGTTACCTCGAAGGTCTCACTCCTGCTTCTCTATTCACAGTTCTGGCCCTGGTGCAGCCACTTTTGGTAGCTCTGACGTGTGATGAGAGCAGAACTTTGTGTGCTGGCCCTTCCATCCAGAGGTGGAGAAGGGTGTGACAGTGGTGCACTAACGAAACATTGACACAGCTGAGAATTGGCCTTTAAAGTGCTTTAGTGACATAATTGTTCATAACATTGCTCTTTGTACAATGTCAGTGTTTATGTCCCGTGTTACAGATGGCAAATTGGAGATACAGAGTAAAGTGATTTGTTCTGACCCAAGAGAGGAGTTCATGCTACACTGGGACTGGGACCTGAACACTCCTGGTTCCCAGAGTTGGATTTCCATTGATTTCTCACACTGTGCTCATTTGCAGCATAACTTTCTCTTGTCATCATCTGACCTGCTGAATTCTCCCCTTCTTTTAAAACCACTTAGTGCAGCAGCTTTTAACACTCTTTCCATTTTACCACAGCATTGAAAATTGATGAGCTGAGTTACATCACTGGAAAGAGTTCCCAAAAACTCTTTGGTCTGCCACTAGAAGTCTCAGTAACAGAATGAACTGGGGGGAAAAAACCTGACTGCGAGGAAGTAGAATTTCACTAAAAAAGTGAAATTTGAGACTTCTTGTTGCATTTATGTCAAAAATCATCCCCAGAAAATGTTCAGCACTACTCAGCTCCCACTGAACAGGACCCATTTCCTGTAGGGATGCATGTTTGGCTGTGGGGAGATGAAGAGTTTGGAACCAAATCTGAAGCCAAATGTTGGTCAGAGGCTCCTGGGCTGTTTTTGTTTGAATAAGACCTTTGTGCTTCAAAGGGGAAGAAAATCTCTGTTTTCATTGGGGATTTTTTTGGAAGGATACATCCAGAGCTGGGAATTTTCTCTCTTCTCCCAGTGGAGTGCTTTCTGCCAGGTGTGAAGAAATCAATGTGTTCTCCTTCTCCCCACCTTTCTGGAGAGTTGTCTTCAAAGGTTTCCCTATTCCCCATCCAGGCAGCTCCTGGGGCAGTGAAGAGCAGCTGAAGGCTGGGACAGTTGGGAATAAGCTGCAAAATTTCCTGTGTCCCAGAGTGGGTGTCTGCTTCTCCCTGGTTTTTCAGTTTGCATTTCCATTTGACTCTTTCCCCTTGAAAGGAGTCAAAGGTTTTCAGGCAGGAGAAGTCACATTTTGGGGTTGGAGATGCCACAGCTTGGCCCAAACTCTGTCTTCTCTATTTCCTAAGCTTGCCCTATCCCTTACTGCTCTGTCCTGCATCTGTACCAGCCCCAAAGAAAGAGGGAAGGAATTGTTTCAGAACATTCAAAAGTGCTCAAGTTCCAGAGCCAGAGAGTTTGTTTTCATAGAGGACTTTGGCAACCAGAATTTTTTTTTATGTTTTGGCTCCTAAGTCTCTTAGGTTTCTTTAGCTTTGCCTTCTGTCTCACTTTTTCAACTTCTCCTTCCAGCAGCTGTGTATCTTTAATGTCCTAAAATTTCTTTCCATCTTTTCAGGCTCTTTAACACCTTTGCATGCCCCTGAAAACTTTGGTGAGTTGGACATTCCAACATAGCAGCTTCATTAAATGTCCCATAGATATAAAAATATAAATTCCATGTAATATATATAGTGTAGTTAAATAGTGATCACCAGTATGCTGCTCCTCTTTGATTGGAGGCTTTTGAGAGAAAACAAATGCTGGGTTAGAGCAAACCCAAACATGTGTTTCTATTTTGTTTTACTGAGTTATTTATTAATCCTCTCAAGACTTAATTCGCTCTGAAAACTCAGTCCCATGAAGACCTGGCACTACATTTTCGTGTCGCTGGTTTCATTGACTTCAGACAAGACAAAGCCAGGATTGTCATAACCTTTCTTCTCTTTGGCTTTGGCTTCCTTCTCATTGTAGAGGCAGAAGGCACAGTGGGGAGTCTCCACGGCCACTGTCTTGCTGAAGTTCTGGAAGTCCACTCTGTATTTCCCTTCTTTGGTCTTGGACACGATGGGAGCGAAGCGGTACCCCCAGAGCACCTCCTCGGGGATGTAGGACGTCCTCACCTGGCAGGTGGCACTGGTGGCCTCCACGGTGCCATCCAAAAACACCACCAGCTCAAAGTCCTGCTGCAGGAGGGTTTCTGCCGCCATGTGGAAGAAGGGGCTGTTCTTGTCTATGATGTGGTAAATGGTGAGGGGCGAGATGAAGAAGAGGTTCTCGTTGCCAGCGTCCACTACGAATTCGATGTTGACCTGGTCCAGGATGATGGTCTCCCCCTCGGGGGTGATGGTGGTCTTCAGCAGCTTCCCATAGATGTGGCTCCCGATCAGCAGGCTCTTGCGGAGGTTGGCCACGCGGATCAGGAGGCAGAGCTTCCCCCCACGCTTGCTGATGACGGCGTTCTTGCTGAACGTGATGGTCTTGGCTCGGTTCTTGGACCTGGAGATCTTGGCCAGGATGGCCCCACACATGAAGGAGTTGATGATGACACCCAGGATGGACTGGAAGATGAGCAGGAAGATGGCAGTGGCGCACTGCTCTGTGACACACCTGAAGCCGTAGCCGATGGTCACCTGGGTCTCCAGGGAGAAGAGGAAGGCTGAGGTGAGGCCGTTGATGTTCTCCACGCAGGGGGTGTGGTTGATGGAGGGGTTGAACTCAGGCAGGTCTTTGTGGATGTAGGCCACCACGTACCAGAGCAGCCCGAACAGGAACCAGCTGCCCAGGAAGGCGGAGATGAAGATGGTCATCTTGTACCTCCACCTGAGGTCCAGGATGGTTGTCCATATGTCAACCAGGAAGACAAACCTGGACTGTTCCACGTTGCCAAACTCAATGTTGCACCTGCCATCCTTGGAGACGAGCCTGGCCCGGCGCCGGCTGCGCTCCCGGAGGTGGCTGGTGAAGCGTTCCCGGAGGTAGCTGAACATTCCCTCTGCTGACAGGGCTCTGCAGGGGGAGAAACAGCAACCACTGGGGTTTTATCTCTACCTGCAGGCCGGGGGGAAACTCTGACACAGGCTCAAGACACTTGTTTAGGACAAAGTTATATAATTTGCATCTTTTCCCACAGTCGGTGGGGAAGAGTTCCAGTAAGCTGGTGAGGAAACTCAGAGTTCCTTGCCTAAGGAGCATTCCAGCAAAAAACAATCATTTAGCCTTGCTCAATAAACTCTGAGTCAGTCAAGTGTTAATATTGTCCTGTGCTCAGTTGTGTAAGTGAAGCCTGGAGCAGCAATAACTCCATTGTGGGCATGTGTGGGGAAAACTTCTGGGTTTGGAGACCTTTCTGCCTTTTAGGAGATAAATCCTGGTCTGTTGATGCAGTTTTGTGTGTATCTCGGCATTAGGAGACCCTGGATGAAATGTGGATGGCAAATTTAGGGACAAAGGGGAGCAGATGCAGAAGGCATAATTAAGCCAGACACGCAATTATTTTTAGTGTGGTTAGAGACGGGGTTTGGAGGTGTGAAATTCAGACCCTG
The DNA here is from genome assembly GCA_024734555.1 of Trochalopteron elliotii. Taxonomy (NCBI): domain Eukaryota; kingdom Metazoa; phylum Chordata; class Aves; order Passeriformes; family Leiothrichidae; genus Trochalopteron; species Trochalopteron elliotii. Next base: position 378,286 of record JANPWX010000415.1, read on the forward strand.
GAGTCACACAAGCATCTTAAATAGGATTATTAAGTGAGAACAAAGCAAAAATTAAACTCCAGCAGGAGAATTTGGGTGTTTACTCACCACAAACGTGATGCTAAGACTAAGAATGGATTTCTGAACCTGACCCTTTAAAGGAAAGTGCAGCCCTCTGTCCCTCCTCTTTTGTCCTTTATGACAGAGCATGTTAACAAGAGGACCAGGGAATAAGAGTCATTGATGGAGAAAATGCTACAGATGTGTTCAGACTGGAATTTGGATCAACCAACATCTGAAATATTCCCAGTCTTGGAGTTACGCAAACACACAGGTTTGGGGAGAGGCTGATGCACTGCACAGTCAGACACTGCCTGGGATGTTCATGGACCATCCTAGAGCCTGATTTTGACCCAAAACTTAGGAGTTCTTAGAAATAGTTGATTTCTGAGTTTATCACCCTTGAAGCATAAAATGTGTTTGGTTGCCAGAGTGCACAATGAGCCCAGCCTCGACCCGTGTGTGCCTCTTTATTCAGCTTTTATTGAACAAAATCCTTGTCGAGTGGCAGAATGAGCTGTGTGCTGTGATCGTGTGTCCTGGGGCAAAACGCTGCAGCTTCTGAACACAGTAACAACTCGAGGGGAAAATATTCCCAGACTGAGTCACACAGGGGTGTTGTGAGCCTGCTGGCTCTCTGAGGAGGAGAATGCCCAGCCACAGGTTTGGGGTTCCTGCAGCTGCCATGGGGATGCTGCCTTTGGGAAAACCTGTGAGTGCACCTGGAATCAGATGTTGAGGGCTTTGTGTTTCTATTGATACTTTACCTTCCCCGTAGGAAGGGACAGTAAAACAAGCCTTAGGAATGACTTTTTTAGAGCAAGTTAAGATGCTACACCCTTATCTCAAACCCTGCCTCCTATCACCAGCCCACTCAGGCTTCCTTTTGGTCAGCAGCAAAATGTTTGGGCTCCAATTTGTAGCAAGTGGACTGCCCAAGTTTTGCTTGATTTCATGTGCCTAAGTATTTGTGACAAGAGCTGTTTACCTCTCCTAAGCTCTAATTTCATATATCCAAAATGAGAATAATCCCAAGAGAGCCATTAGACACTAGTGGGAGCTTATTGTGAAATTTGTCTCATTTAACACTGAAATTTATCCATTTAAACCCTGGAGAAGTATGTGTGTCAGTTGTACAGCTGACACAGGAGAGGACCAGGTGCCCCCTCTGAGAGTCCCCTTGCAACCACAGCAGCTTTATGAAGTCAAGAATTGCTGTTTGGCAATGTCCCTTTACCCTGTAATATTAACTCAGAGAAGCTGCCTGATGTCTCACCTGGCTAAAGCAGCAATCTTCCCATTGGACCCAGTTACAGGCACCAAAAACACCTTCACATGTGTCAATCAGTAGCAAGGAGAAAATACTGAATTATCAAGGACAGAGTCTAAGTACAAATTAATTGCCTTTTGTAAAGCCAGAAGTAATTCCATTATTTAATGTCCTTGTTAGTATCAGCAGCCCTAAGAATAAACTTATTTCTATGTCTCTCACAGCTGCCTTCTTTCTGCACTTGGACTGAATCACCTTCCTCCCCTGCTTAATAAAAGAAAAAAATGAAGGTCACTTTGTACTGTACCTTTTCACCCTTTTGCTGTTGAATTTATTGGTTGCAAATGGAGCTGACAGAGGTTAAACTTTAAGCCTGTATTGGAGGAAAGGGGAATGAGGTCATACTTTCCTGAACAATTCTCAAGTTTTATTTTCCTGACGCACTTTTAATATGTCCGTGCTAATGCATAGTTTGAGCAGAAATTAAATATTCCTGTGTAACACATTTTTCCAAGAAATTTTCCAGGGTTTAGACTTACTGTGCACCTAACTTTCGGCTGCCCCTTCTGTTCATTTTGTCCTTTTCTGCAGGAATGTGAACATTGGCTTTAGCAGAATGGCAGAGTGAAATTTTGGGATGCCATTGTGAGCTGCACATGCACTCCTTAGGCATAGAGGGGCTTCTGACCTCAGGGAATAGGTGTGAAGGGGAGAAATCTGCAGAAATTCTGGTTTCTGATCTGCCCATGTCCTCACAGCAGGGGTCATGATAAATTACTATCACAGTTCTGATCCAGCCTCCACTGGAAACCTCCTGGAATTTGAGTGAGGATCTGGACATGCAATAGAATGGATAACAACCACAGAAGAGCTGAGAACAAGATGCTCAGCCTGGATCCTTGAAAACAGGTCCCCAGCTCCACCATTCTTCTCCTGCCTCTTTAAATCAGCCATGGTCTCTTCTGAGGCTCCTTTACAAGCCCTGCTTAAGCTAACTCCAAGCAGATCAAAGAGGCAGAAGAATTACACCTCTCCTCAGGCAGGATGACAAAGGAATTCTCCTTTCAACAAATCCCTAGCCCCCACACACAGCTGAAATGTGTTAATTTACTTCAGCAGGAGAAACATTCCCTCCTGGATAAGCATGCTGTGAGTATAGCACCGACTGTCTGGAGAAGATTATATAAAGCAAGTTATATAATACAGCAATTAAAGGCCTTTTAATTCAAATCAGCAAAGGTGGCCGACCACATCCTAGCTAATGTTTACTAGGATGTGTTTCCTGTTGGGCCCAAATAAACAGGGCACTGCTGTCTGTCTGGAGTGTGAAATTCTGTGTTGTGGGACCTGGGGAAGGTGCTGCTGTCCCCAGGCACAAACTGTTTATAGAAGGTGCACTGCTCCAGTTCCTGCACAGGGGGACATTCACCAGTAAAAACTCCATGAATAAATATGACCTGTCAAGGTTAGCTGTGAAAACAAGGAGGTCCCACTTCCCTGGCCCAGTCTTGTATTTCCCAGTGATCACAAGAGGAAGCAGAAACTTTCATGTTTCAATTCTCAGCTTTCCAACCACTGCCTCCATCCCAAATATCTGAGAGCTGTTACCCGTATTTCTGCCTGTCCTCTGCAGCCCTGCAAGTGGATAACACCAACACTTGCAGTTTCTGAGCAGATGGAGTTCCTCTTTTCCCTCAGTAATGTTACTGAGTGCTCCTCTTTGCTCTTACTTCCTTTCCACTGGTCTGTTTTGAAAGATTTTGGATGTGGGGGATAACAACCTTCAATTGTTCCTTGGGTAAATTTCAGTCCAGGGAATTGGCTTTAATCCCAGCCACGTGCAGCTCTTCAGATCAGAGGGGGAAGGAAGGAAAAGGTGTTGAATGTTTGATGGGGGCCTGGCAGGAACAAGGTTCCATCTCCTGCTCTTTCCCTGGAGCTCTGGTGTCTGGCTCCACACTCATTCCCTCCCTGGCAGCAGTGGTGTGGGAGCCAGGCTGGCACAGAGGGATCATTAGGGGGAGACAGAGCAGCTCCCTGAGCCTGCAGCCTGCCACAGAAATACATCTTTGTCAGGGATTCAGAGGAAGTTCTAAGCAGCTTAGGTAAAAGAAAGGGGATACAGAGTTAAAGGATTATTTTTTTTTTCAGTCCTGTTCAGTTCTTTGCAAAATTCAGATCTGCTTTCAGTCCTTTCTGTGTTTTTCTTTTTGTTGAACTTTCTCTGAACAAAGTATGTGAAATATCCAATTCCTAATACCTTATCAAATCCATTTTTATTAGAATAGCAAACTCTAACACTTACTCTCATGGTGTATTATCTGCTGGCCACTTCACTACCGAGCCCTTTGGCAAGGAGAGCTCATTTGCCCTTTGCCAGCTGCCCTGGGCAGAGCAGAAATCATCCTGTTGGGATGGGATGGAGAGCAGGAATGGGCCTGTTGGGAGAGAATAGCAGTTGCACCATTCTGTCTTGTTGCTTATATCAAAATCAGAACCAAGGACTGTCACAGAGAGCTGAAACAATTGGGAGTGAAGAAAATCTAAAGTCCCTAAAGCAGCCAGTGTGCCTTGGGGTCTGCCTGTACAGAACCTGATTTGAACCATCCTCTGAGCATGCTCCTGAGGAACACATCTGCCAAGAGACCAGACCTGCTGGCACTGGCAAGGCTCCTTCTTGGCCCTGGCAATGCCACCATGGAATATTTATCCCTGGCAGCAGCTTGGAGAGCTGAGCAGTGTGGCTGTGCCTCCAGAGTGCTGCCTGAAATGCCAGTTCCATGTGGGAAATGTGATCCTTCCATCCGGCTCAGTGCTAAGCTGGAGTCTTGTCACAGCTCCAGCCCAAGTGACTGCATTTGCCTAAAGCCCAAGTGGAATTTCAAGTGGATACCCCAAAGGATCTTATCCCCTGCCTTGCCCTCTCTCCTGCTCAACAGATTTACTGTGAGGTGCCTGAGCTGCCCTTTTCCATGCAGGAGAGGCAGAGGGACACCTGCCTGCCTGCCTGGGGGCTGGTCAGCTGCCCATAATACCCACTGGGAAAATGGAATATCCTTGGAACGGGTCTCTCCCACCCCAGATTTCTGTGGGAGCACACAGCTCTGTGTGAGCACCCAGTGGAGAAATCCCTGAAGTGCCAAACTGTCCCCTTAGATGGGAGAAGGGGGGAGGTTTCATCCTCCTGTCTCAGACCTGCACGAAGCAGGACTGGCCCAGCCCAGCAGGGTCATAACCAGGACATGCACTGTCCTCTCCCTTCCCCTCCTCCTGTCTTGGCTTTCAGGAACAGAACCATGCCAGCTCTGACATCTGTGGGATGTAGAGAGTCCACAGGAGCAGTTGGTTGCTCAAGGGGCTCAGTCACCTCAGAAATCCTGCCCTGCCCTGCCAGGGGGGTTCTGCCCCTCTGCCTTACATGAGACCTTCTCACTGTGCCTCGTACCTGTTTTGTAGGGTTTGGCTGCTGCTGAGCAGCCCCAGTGTGATTTGGGTTCCCCTTGGCCACCTTTCAATCATATTTCTGTGATAACAAACAGTCACTAATTCCACCCAGGAATGTTGTGCCCTGTACACATGGTTTGAAAGGAGGGGCTGCAGTGCCCCCCACAAAGCTGAGGGGAAGAAATAATTCCCTCATGGGAACGTAGGCCAGTGAATAAATGAAAGAACAGGCACTGCAGCACTGGGACTTGAGCAAATCTTGTTTTCTGAAAGCTTAGGGGTATTTAGGGTCTTCAAAGGTTAAAATACTTATCTCAGACGTATAAATAAAGGATTTACAGCAATAAAGACATTACTGTCATTGTTAGCAATTAATAATACTGTAATTAGTGCTGCACATGAATTAATCCAGGACTGCATTTGCTAGGGGAGAGTTAAAGGCTTCAGCTGACTGAGAGCAAAGGACACATCCCACACACAAACACTAGGAAGGGTTTGGTAGGGGAATAGAGGCAGAATTTCCTCCTGTCCTGGCCCACAGTCCCTCTGGGAATGTGGCACTTGGAAACACCTCTGGCTGCACAAACCCATCTGCCAGCATTCAGCAACCATCACTTCACAGGCACCAGAGAAAACATCATTACTGGATATTTTTGCAGTGCCAGGTTAATTCCATGGCTGGACTGAACCTCCCACTGCACCTTCTGCTGGGACAGAGAATTCCCAGGCACCAGCTCAGGGTGCAGCCACGCTGGGATGTTGCCTCTGGGCAACAGAGAGCAGGGAGCTGAGCTGTCTTTCCAGCAGGATTTCTCAACAGAGCTAATTTCTATTTTCAGACAAATAGGTTTCCACTGAAAATATTCATGGTTTAGTAGGAAGTTGCTGTCTAGGAGAGATGATTTCTCGAGCAAATGATGTATTTTGGGATTTTTAATTTGGCCAAAAAAATCCCCACAAATAATTCTCATTGTAGTAGAGCTGTGTGTGACATATTGTGATTGCATGAGAAAAAAAAAATTAGGGATTTAACTCACCCTAAGTGTTGTACTAGATTTGTGTTCTACTTTAAGAGAATTGATTTTGGTGGGCTGAGAAGCCTTGAACATAAAGCCTTTTGCTTTTAGCTGAATTTCTTAATGGAGAAAGGCAGGTTTTTTGTGTTACTTCTGCTCTGTGCTGCCAGACAAAGGCAGTGCCCTGTGAATGTGTGAGAAGGGCAGATGGAAATGGGTTCTCACCTGGACATGTGGAATTGATCTGAATGCAGTGAACCCTCAGCAGTGAGGGCTGGAAGGCAAATGCTGCATGAACACCCCCGAAAAGCCACAGGGAAAACAGGCAGAGTCATGTGAGCCGATTCTGCACATTCCCCATTTTTGTGTCCTTTGCTGAGCCATTTAAGGGGTTGAATCATTAACTCCCATTTCGTTTCTGCAGGCTGGCAATGTCAAGTGTCAGTCACCAGTTGCTGCAGGAGCCCAAAGGCAGCTGGCTGTGGGCTTGGGGACACAGCAGGGGACAGACTTTGCCAAGGCAAAGCCACCTGTGAGCCCTGACAGGTCTAACCCTGCTCTGCTGTCAGGATACCTCAGCACCCAGCACTGTCTTGTCAGATAAAAGCTCTGCTCCTGTACAGGCTTTCTTTCCAAAGTGCCAGTGAATTTCAGCTGATATTGCTGTGGTGCTGCCCCAGACAGGCCCCAGCTCTGGGGGTGGGGGCAGAGAACTCAGCCCTGGAGAACTCAGTGGGTTGGGGAGGGGTTCTCCTTACTCAGGGCACAGGAGGAGCATTGCAGCTCCCCTGTCTGGGCTCTGCACAAGGACAAAAACAAGACACCAAATGTTGTGTGACAGAAACTCTCCCCATGGTAGTTCAGAGAGCAGCCAATTCCAGCTCTGGAGCAGAGACACTGTAAAGGGGAGCTCAGAACTCACCCAAGAGCCTGGCTGGCCCTGCCACGGCCAAACTGCATCCTTGGGGGCAGGATTTGATGTGCTCTTGGGATACTCCCTGTGTGTCAGCCTGAGGAAGGTAAGGGAAAGGCAAATAAACCCCTACACTGTGTGGGACTGCAGCAGGAAGAGCTGCTCTGTGTTTTTAGGATACAGAGTCCAAAAAGCTGCTGGTGCCCCTGGTGTGAATGCCACCCTGGGGATCATTTCTCTGCTCCCCTGCTTATAGCACCAGGGAAAACCCCAGTCAGCCAGGGAATATTTTCATGGAATGTAAAGAGCACTGTCCTCACCTTAGGCTGTAATTCCAGCAGCCCAGCCTTTGGTGCTTATCAAGGTGACTTTGGTTTCTAAACTAGCCAAACTCCCCCTGTGCTGTGCTGGTTTGGTGCCAATAACCCGAGCAGAGCAGAGAGCTCTGTCACACAGGTCTGGATAAGCCAGACTCAAACCCTGCTTTGCCAGGTTTCCATTGGGAATGCCAGCCCTGAGCACTTCCCAGACAGCAGGAGTGGAGAGGAAAAACTTGGAGATGTACAGTAGGATGTGATAGGTGGTAGCTGCACTCCCCAGACCCCTGAGATGGTTCATGGGAGGATTCACTGGCCTGAAAACAGCAGTTGTTGAGCTGGGGCCCTGACTCTGTGGGCTCAGATGTTTCCATCTCTAACTCCTGGTCCCTGTCTGCAAAGGAAATAAGAATCATTTCTCTACTTTACATGCAACTGTGAGGCTATTTTAAGGCTGAGACTGGGGTTTTACCAGGTGTTATTTTACTGCCCAGCACCCTCTGCCCTGCCCTGCCCTGCCCTGCCCTGTTGGAGCACTACAGTTGCTTCTGTAGTAACTGCAGCACACCCTGGGCACAGCTGTCAGGGATTCTGACATCTTTCAGGAGCACTGGTGTGCTATAAATAGAATTTATTGCTATTTGTTTCCCACAGAAGGCAGTTCTTTCACATTTTATCCCTTTCTTCATGCAAACACAGAACAAAGTGAGGAAGGCTTTCTCTCAAGATCAAAGTGTGTGTGGAGCTCTTCCCTTGGATCATTTACACCACTGAATTGTGTGTGAAGCATTTTCCAGCTCTGCCTGCCTCACTTGCCAGGGATTAAAGGCTGCACTGCAGCCTGAGGTCTGCGCAGCTCATTACTTAGCACCTCTCATCCCCTTCATTAAATAACAGTACTCTCATAGTAAATCCCACAAATACGTAGTTTACAGAGGGCTTTTCTACTCTTAGTTCTTCTACTACTGTTCTGTTTGTTCCTGGCTCTGCTGTTCCTTGGATTTGGCTTTGTTTTGCAATCAAGTTGGCCTTGTTTCCTGAATTTCTGTATGTGGGATCAGTTTCTCTTCGACAGGAATATTAACAGACCCTGTGCTTCATCATCATGTGCTCAGTTCCTCTGAATGTGTCCTGCCTCTCATTCAGGAGTTTCCCAGCAGATGTGGTGAAATCATTCCAGACTTGTTCTCCATTAACAGACATTTTGCACTTCAGCTTTTGAGCTCAGTTTTTACCTCAGAAGCATGAAGGCCCTCCCTGATACCTGCAGTCAGGTTCAGGTGGGCCACAGTGGCACCACAGGGAATGGGAGCATCTGGGGGGGGGGAAAATGCAACCTCTTAATTCTCACTGTACATCCAGAAAGCAAAGAAACCTCTGGTGACCCCACAGAATTGCTCAGAAGGGAAAGGATTCTTTCCATTCCTGAACAGATGCGCTTTTCCTTTGGATAATACAGGTTTTCTGCCCTATGAATTCCTTTAAGTGTCTGCCCATGTGGCAAGGTGAGCTGACACTGATGAAGCACATCAGCCACTACCTGTTGATTTTCCCTGCTCCCCTGTTGCTCCCTGGCCCTGCTGTCCTGAGGTGCAGCAGCTCCCTGGCAGGCTGGCACAGGCTGATGCTCCACCTTGAACCAGCCCAGGCTGCACAATCACAGATCAGACACCAGGGGCTGGGAAGATTCCTGTCCACCACGTGCTCCAGACTGGGACTGATGGGTTTTGTCCTGCCCCTGGTTCCTGAGGCCTGATTCCCATGATTTTCAACATCTAGTCCCATTCCAACCTCACCTCAGCAATTTCCATCCCTCAACTCTCCCTGGCTCCTGCTCCAAGGTGTGGATAACAGTGCTAATTCTAGGGATGGACAGCACAGCCTGCAGCCCCTGCCAGGGCCTTTAGACTCAGCCCAGGATTTAGGCTGTGAGAAGCCTGACTGCAGAACTTCCCAGCTGAACTCAGAGCTGGTAAAGGCATTTTGTGCTCTTTCGTACAGGGTCTGAGAAAGCAGATTTTGTCCATCTGGATTAGAGTCTGCTTGTGCCCAGCAGATTGGTTAAAATGTTCCTGGGATTTATTACAATTTAATGCCATGGGAGCTAAACAAATTTCAGGAACAATTTTGAGGATCAGATCTCAGCAGGCAGCTATTTGCCTAATGTCCTACTTTTTTATACATCTCCTGCAGAAAGAAAATAGCTTTTAGTTACACGGGAACCTGATTACTCCCTGAAATACTGGCACTGAAAATTGCCCCTTTTCAGGCCATTTCCTGCTGTCAGGGGCATGCTCAATGCCCTTGGAAGGGGCTGGGGAGCACGAGCTGCAGGTCTAAAGGCAGGAACACTCTGCTTTGCCTGGGATATGTAATATTTCACCAGCAAGGCTTTTTCTATCCCAATCCTACAGTTACTTTTGTGCTCCTAATTATTTCTGTGAGTGTAATTGACTTGCAAGACATTCTTGGCTCGCAGAGTGCAGGGAGTGAATTATTGACCCGTCACATGGGTCATTGATGTGAGGAGACGTCAGAACAAACTGGCTGCAAAGCAGCTACTTTGCATTCCTAATAGCAAATGTAAGCCATTAATAACTGTGCTGCCTGCTGCACTCAGAGCCTGCACAATTTGGGTTTGACATGCATATGGCTGAGTTCATCCTCAGTGTAATTTGAAATTCATTGGGCACGGACTTCATCTCCTTCTGCCGCTAGAAAATCTCTCCTGTGCCGAGATGTGCTATGCTAATTCCAGAGTTTATGGCTGACTTGAGATGTTACATTTGAAAAATCAAATCCAATTAAATCAACTTATTACCAAGGTCAGAGACCAGCATTCAGTACATTCATTCCTTGCTATTTCACAGCAAGGAGTAAACTTAGGGAGCAGATTCTGTCTTAACCCCAAACCAAACTAATCTGTCCTAATCAAATGGCTTTTGGCTGCAGGACCTAGGAAGTGCAGTCAAGTGATAAAGCATTACCCAGAGTCCAAATAGCTGAACTGAATTCCCAACTTTCCACTTTTTTTTTGTTTTGTGAGTTTTTTTGTTTGTTTGTTTGTTTTGTTTTTTGTTTGTTTTTTGTATACTATGGGACAGATATTCTCCTCTTTGTGCCTGTCTCCCCATCTACTGATAAGATGGAAGAGGAATGATGGGGTTGGGTGGATAAATTCAATGACTGCAAAGTTTTGAGACCTCTTGAGTGTGGAGCTGTGGACTGGTGACAGCATCAGCTTGCTGTAGTCATTGCTGGAATGGAGCACAGATTTTAGGAGAGTCTCAATAAGAGATGCCCCATTGCTATATTGGCAGACACCTGTTTATTATCTGTGAAGAGAAAAAAGTTGTGTGTATAATATCTCAACGTTCTCAGCAAGGAGTGAAACAGAGGGAATACACAATGGCTTTTGGAGGGGCACAAATATAAAGCTGGTTTGCAGATCCTTTTGCAAATTAAAGTCTTAAGTTTAGATTTATGATGAGCTCCCACACTGTGCAAAGCTTTGTATTTAAATGACACTATCACCAAGCGCCCAGTGGTTCTTTCTGCCTCTTATTGTTCAGCACCTAATGCAGTTCCTGCAGGAGGTCCTTATGTTCCAGACAGAACCAGACAGAAAAGTGAGAGCAATTTTGACCTCTTGGACTTCCTTCACGTAGATCCCACTGTTTCATTTCCAGGGGAAAACAGCTTAACCAGTCCAGGCATCTCACATCCTTCCCACTCATTTAGGAGCTTAAATCCTGATGGAATTTTCTATGCTGCTGATTCATTCCCCAACCTGAGGGAATTCATTCAAGCAACTCTGGTGCCTCAGAATTCCCCTCAGTTCTCACAAAAATGGCATTTCAAAGTGAATTGCTTCAAACTTTCCTGGATCATCAGCTGCACAAGCAGGTCTAGGTATCAAGATTCCCATTTTAAGTTTCTGCTTCTGTTAAGAAGTTGAACCTGGGACTAAATTAGTTGTTCTAAGTCTAAGAACAACTTAGTTGTTCAAAGTTGAACCTGGGACTAAATTACTTCCAAAACTGAAGTGCTGACCTCAGCCATTAATGAGCTTTTAAAAATCTTGTATCAGTTATGCCACTTCATGTAGGATTCAATTATGCAGCAAACCTCGGGATGTTATTTGAGCTTTTCAGAGCTCTACTAAAGTGGTGTAAAACCCATGAAGGATTTACTCTCACCTCACTTTACCCTTTCAAATGTTTGAAGAGTCCAGGCAGCTCATTTAAGAGAGGCACCAGAGCTGCAGTTTATATTTGAGGGCTGAAGGATCTGTTCTTCAGGGCGTATCCTCTCACCCAGGGTGACAAGATTAGACACAGCCCCCAAATTTAAACAGAAAAAGGGAAGTGAGATGGACTCCTCTCGATATTAACAAACATCCACACGCAGGGTGTCCATTCAGGTGGCAGCAGCTCTGCCCTCTGATGTACATGTCACCTGTATCACTGCCCAGCTTTCCCTTTGGGATGGGCATTCCAAGGGCTTCAAGCAGTACCTGGCTGCTTGTTACCCATTCTGGGCTCCTCTGTGCACAGTTCTGCCCACAGCACAGAAAATGGTTGGGAGAGTTTATTAAAGCCTGAGCCAAGTTAAATTCCCTTGCCTTTCTCATGGAATGCCACAGAGGAATCAGGTTTCCACCTCCCAGCCCTGCTTTCCTCCTCACCAAAAACGAAGCCACTTCAAACCACCACACCGGTGAAAGCAAGAAGGGAACAAACTCTTACCTGAGTGAGGCTCAGCAGGGAGGGTGTGCCCTCATCAGCCCCGTGCTGCTCCCAGCTCCTGCTCTGGGGACAGGACTCCTGAAGGTCTCTGGGGGCACCCAGAGCACTGGAACTGAGCTCTAAAGCTCCTTTTCTCTGAGGGCAGGCAGGGTTGTGGTGCTGGTGCAGCTTTGGGACTGTGTGCCCAGGGAACACTCAGCGGGCACTCCTGGGGCAGCCTGCCTGGGAAGGGGAAGTTCCATTCCCGAGTCAAACTGCCCTCATTCCTGCTGTAATCCAGAGATTTAGGGATGTGCCTTGGTCACAAGGGGCCTGAGGTGAGCTGCTGAACCCACAAGAGCCCTCTGGACTCTGAACTTCCCCTCTTGGGAAGTGCCCTTCCCACCACCACCCCTGCAAGAACCCTGCAGTTCCCCAGGATGTGCTGCTCACCAGTGCAGGGGTGGATCCACAGGTCTTCTGCCAGACAGGTGAATTCCCAGAGCTGCACTCTTACATTTCTCCTGTCAAGCAACAAACAACAAATCTGGATGGAGCTGGAACCCACCAAGAATCCCATGGCAAGAAAATGAGGCATGAGAGTCTCTTTCCCCCACCTCTCTCCCCAACTCCCACCACCATCTCCTTCACGTCCAAACACAAATCCATGATTAAGGCTTAGTGCCCTTTGCCCTCATCCTTTCCCACTCCACACACGGCTCCCACTAAGTAGGGCTGTGTTTCCAAGTCTCCACACACTCTCCCCTCAATGTCTCCTTGCCAGCCTTGGTTCTGTCTGGAATTAGGGAACTCCTGCAGGAGCTGTAGTAGACGCCAAGCAGTAAAAGATACAAAGAGCCACTGGACAATTGATTTAGGTACTCAAAGAGTCCTAAAGTCCTAAAAGCCCTGGAATTTCATGCCCTTTGCATCCAACTCCAGCTCCTCACTCATGTGCTCTGTGCTGCCCTGTCCAGCTGCCTGGTGGGATCCAGCAGCCCCAGCTGTGATCAGGGATCCAGAGCCAAAGGCTCTGTCCCTGTCTCAGGAACACTGCCCATGGAGAACACCTGTAGCTGTGAGAAGCTCTTACACTGCATCTCTTTGGGCTTTTGGGACAGAGTTTAACTCAAGAGTGGCAGCTCTCAGGTAAGTACCTATGGAAAATGCTGTGGTATAGGAAATACAGGCTGAGTATGAATGGCCACTTGTTCCTTCATGATCATTCAAACCATTACCTAGCTATTTTTGTAATTCTATAAGGGAGACTTTCCCCCTCTTGTGCACTGAAGTTGCATGATGCAGAAAATTGGTTTGTTTAAGCAAGAACTCTTATGGTGTCTTTCATCAAATGTTCTCTGAGAACATTACTAATAATTCATTAAAGCAGCACTGTCAGCTGGAACACTTTTAATTACCATTTTCTGACAAGTCAACCCTTAAGTGGTATGCCCTGATTTTTAAATTTATTACTAACACATATGCAGATTTTTCTCTTTCCCTGCTGATGTTTCTAGGGGTTGAGAAAAGCAATTGAGTGTGAGATTAAGGAAGTGAACCACGCACTACACGTTGTCATGCCCAAAATGGAAGAGAATTTAAGGGCGGTTACTTTTTTTAACTTTAGAAGTTTTGAGAACCTTGTTCCTGGAGGTCTGAGCAAGCATCTCCTGCAGCTGAGCTGGGGGAGCTTCTGCTCTGAGCTGTTGGTTCTGGGGAATTGAAACACCTCCCAGTTCAGGTAGGGCTGTGGGAACCCTGAGCTGATGCTCATTAACCGTCCACTTACATGCACCTAATTAGCCCTGCAGTTACTCTGAAGTTACTTAAGTCACTCTGAAGCCCAGGTGGCTGCTGCTAACACAGGGTTGAACAGCAATGCTGGCAGTTCCCACACAAATCTAACATGCTCTGAGCTTGTAACAGAGCTTATCCCACCCCAGTTTTTCACAGAGCTGAGGTTTAAGGCCCTTGTAGCCCCGTGTCACTGTCATAAATCCACTCAGCATCCCCAGAGAGGAGCAATGCCTGAATCACCATCATCTGCACTCAGTGTCTGAGGTGACTCCAGCAGATGCAGAGATGTTCTTGGCAGTGCTCTCCTCAGTAGCTGCTTAGTGGGAGCAGAAATGGAGTCAGAGAACTGGCAAAGGACTGCCCAAGGAGAGGTGAGCCAGTGACAAGGCAGACTACAATTCACACACGCTATTCCACAAAACAAAAGGATGTTTTTGGTTCCCCTGCTATAGTCCTGATACAGCAAAATTGTGCAAGGAGACAGAAGGGACAGTCTCTAGAGAAATATGGTGGGCAAACAGTAGAACATAGCCCCTTACCTTGTGTCTTACCCCGTGCAGGTGTCTACAGAAGAGAGATGGGAGAGGAGCTGCCCGTGTCCCCCAGAACAGAGAACTTCCACAGAACTTGGGTCCAGCAGCTCCTGCATCAAAGGAAGAGAGCCCAAGGCCCTCCTTGGCTTTTATGTGTGGCTGTGGCAGCTCAGACTGGCTGCCAGCTCATCTGTATGCAATGGCTCATTAATGCTGGGCCTCATCTGTACAGGGCATGTGGAAGGCAGGGGAATGGGCTGCAGGATGGATGGAAAGTCGGAAGAGCTGCCAGAGTTAAAAAGTAATGCAGCATTACCTGATGTTACTGCTGCTGCCACCAACACCTGGGTCTCATGTCCCACCCCACCAGCACAGGAACAGCACAAGTGCCTTGGCCACCTGTGAGCTTCAGACCTTTCCTTTGCATGGGGAGATGGTTTGGGCAGGAACCAGGTGCTTCTTGATGCTCCCCATATGCTGCAGAACCCTCTGTAGCCTGATTTAATGGGGCTGTGCTCTGTGAGCTGGCTGTGTCGTTGCCCAAACTCCTGATCTAACTGGCCCCCCAGATCTGAGCTGAACCCCTGAGTCCATCTGAACCCTTTGCAGAGGGGGTGCTGCAGGACTGACCTCACTGCTGTGGGGCTGCAGGACTGACCTCAGTGCTGTGAGGCTGCAGGAGTGACCTCACTGAGGCTGCAGGAGTGACCTCACTGCTGTGGGGCTGCAGGAGTGACCCCACTGCAGGAGTGACCTCACTGCTGTGGGGCTGCAGGAATGACCTCACTGAGACTGCAGGACTGACCTCAGTGCTGTGAGGCTGCAGGAATGACCCCACTGAGGCTGCAGGAGTGACCTCACTGCTGTGGGGCTGCAGGAATGACCCCACTGAGGCTGCAGGAGTGACCTCACTGCTGTGGGGCTGCAGGAATGACCCCACTGCTGAGGGGCTGCAGGAGTGACCTCACTGAGGCTGCAGGAGTGACCCCACTGCTGTGGGGCTGCAGGAGTGACCCCACTGCAGGAGTGACCTCAAGGAGGCTGCTGTCCCTCTCTCTGCACTGCTGTCACCTTGGAGCTTAAAGAAATGTCTGTCCTCTGTAGTCCTCTGCATCCTGAGGGACCAGGTGACCAAGGCCTGGGATCATCCCACTCACCTGCAGACACACGGAGACAAGGTGTCTGGTAATGCTAATTCTGGATGCCCTCATGCTCAGGAGGCAGCTCCTCCCTCTCAGACAGGTGTCCAAGGCTGCACTGCTTCATAGAAGTGCCCATCCCTCTCCATGAGCAGAGGATGGCTGGGGCACGTTGCATCCCTGAGTTTTGGAGGCCCTGCTGTAAAAAATGAGTTCTCCCCTCAACAACCCACAGCCTGGAAGCTGCTCTTCCTTTGGGGATAGAGCAACAAGCACCCAGTGCCTCTGGCCACCACCAGGGACAGCTGGAAATGGGATCCTCCAAGGCTTGAGGAACTTGGGAACAGGATTTGTACATTCAAAAAAAGTTCTTTAGCACTCGAGCAGAGCCAGGTCTGCCCAGAGTTGAACCAGAGGAGCTCTGTGGCTCAGGGAGG
Source organism: Trochalopteron elliotii (assembly GCA_024734555.1). Lineage (NCBI taxonomy): Eukaryota > Metazoa > Chordata > Aves > Passeriformes > Leiothrichidae > Trochalopteron > Trochalopteron elliotii. Next base: position 393,918 of record JANPWX010000415.1, read on the forward strand.
CAGGGTTTGCCCCCCAGAGCTCCGAGGACAAAAGCACTGGAACAAGGAATTAATTCTGTTATTAGACACCCCTTCGTTTTAATAGCTCTGTAATTAATAACAAATTTGATAGCAGTCAGGCAGCCCTTTTCATCTGCTGAGCATGTCAATCCATCTGTTACACCTCCTGACATTCCTGGCAGGCAGGTGTGTTACACCAACACCTCTGGGCTTTTACAGCACCAGGAACTGAGGATGGAATTGCCCCAGACCCTTTACCAGGAGCTGATTGATGAAGTACACCCTGAAAGAACCTGGTTATTTTTATATCCTACTGACTACACTCAGGATTCCCATCTTTTTCACCTATTGGCAGTTCATGATGGCACAAATTAATTTTCTTGCATCACTTAACACACTGCAGATTGTTTAACATAATTTTCCAAAGCATCTGGCTGGTTCTCCTGCACTGAAACTCAATGGGATTTTCCCCTCTAGCTTCAAAGAGCATAGCTGAGCCCTTAAAGGGATTTACTTCTGTTAAATATTATCCTCAAAACTGAGAAATTAAAAGCAAATGGGCTTTCTTCCTTTTTCCTCTAAGACATGTCAAAAGAATATTGTAAAAAAGAATAGCCTTCCCCAGCTTTCAGAGACTCCCCAAGTGAATTTCAATTGCAGGTTTTTAGGAAAGAGTGTAATTAACAACTTTATTCAGTCTGAAGGCAGAAAATACATTCTATATTTAGCATGCAAAAAAGCAGAGCAGGAGGAGGGGAGTAAATGACCTAGATTTTCACAAGTGACAAATGACTCCAAGGTGCTTGGAGCCCCCGTGGATGGCAGGGATTCCCACAAAGTGCAGGAGGATTTCTCGTCTTTGTCTCTCATGTTGGACATTCCAAACCACCCAAGGCACTCTCGGAAATCCAAGGGGTTGTGTTTGTGAAACTGTTTATTTTATTCACCTTGGGTAATATTCCCAAAATTGCATCCATAACCAAGAAATTAAATCCCATTTTCAACAGCGACCTTGGTGTGCTGGCAGCTCTCCTAATTTCCAACATTGCCCACTTTTCTGAGCTTCCTTCATTATTTTCCTGGAAATGTGTGTGATGAGAGCATCTCCCACCAGAAAGAAATAGGGAAAGCAAGGCATGACTGGCTCCAATTTCCAGAACGTCCCTTGCTATATTTGAATTTTCTTATATTTCAGTATTCTGCTTGCCACAATAAAGGCAACATTTTCTGTAAAAAGCAAGAGCCTGCTTGCCTACCGGCAGTTTTTCTGTCTAAATGCTGATAATCTCTGTTCTGTCAAAGGAAACATCCAATGCTTTTATCTCTGGGAATGGTTATTTATGGAGAGGTCTCTCGAAGATGCAATCAAAGATATAGATGTTAAAAATAGGAGGCGAGTGAGTCCTGCAGGCGGTTGTTTATTCATTAACCTCGGCGCAGGAATCCTGGCAGCCTCCCAGTCCTTATTTACTGTGTACTGAGCACGGGAGGGATTTGAGCTCCAGCGCAGTCCCGGGAGAGATGATTCCATCCTTCCGGGGACGAGCCAGGCACGGAGCGGGTTCCAGCCCGCGGTGGAGCAGCCGGAGCAGCAGTGACGGGGGGCTGAGCACTCGCTCTGCCGTCTGAGCTCCTCTGAGTCACTCCCCAAATGCCTTCTCCGGGAACCAAGCGCCGTCACAGCCCAGGGAAATGTGAGAGCGGGCTTTCGGCTCCTCTTGGCTTCCCCGCCAGCCTTCCCTAAATAAACCGAGCACGCAGGCAGGCAGGCAGGCCTGAAGAGAGTGCAAATCTCTGAGCGCCTGCAATGGAAGAACAGTCTTACAGATGGAGTAAATTATACCCCTCATCCCTCCCAGCGCCTTCAAGCCTTGCTAGTAATGAACGTAAAGGGTTTGTAACCACTTCAGCCTCGCGTGTTCTGAGGCAGCAGGTTGGTGAAGCCTTGTCCTCCTCTTGCTGACTCTAATGACAAAATTTAAATGCATAGCCTGTTTAAATGCCGGTTTGTAGTGCTGGCAGTGTGTGTGGGAAACCAGAAAGGCGGAGACCGGTGGGATTTGGCTCCTGGAGGTCAGAAAAAGCATCAGGGCCCTTGTGTTCTCTGCTCTCTGCTTTACAGGGCACTGAGGATGGGCTCAGAGAGAGGAAATCCCTCCTCGGACTTGCAGTATGAGAGATGCCCTGGTGAGTTATCATGGAATCACAGAATCATGGAATATCCTGAGCTAGGAGGGACCCACAAGGATCACCCAGTCCAGCTCCTGGCCCTGCACGGGACAACCCAACAGTCCCACCCTGTGCCTGAGAATGTTGTCCAAACCCATCCCTCCACTGCCCCTCGTGAGGATGCTGAAGACCACCCTGAGGTCTCCCCTCAGCCTCCTCCTCTCAAGGCTGAACAAACCAAGTTGCTTTGTGTCTTTCTGACCCATTCACACACTTCATTTTTCTATGGTTTTCAGAAAACTGATGATGAGAATTTAGCACTCTCTCTAGGTTATTACACTGGAGCAGCTCAGCTGCCATAAAAAAAATTCCAAAAACCGTGATCTGGAATGCCCCCAGGTTCCTGGCAAGGCCTGAGGGGACAACACCTCTGTTGGCAGTGCCACGTGGGGAAAGTGGGGCTTATGCAACTCTGCTGATGGAGGGAATTATCCCGACTTCTGCTGCAAGGAGCAAAGCTCCTTACCTGTATTTACTTGTAACTCATCTGCTCGGCAGAGCAGGGAGTGCCAGGGCAGTCCTTACCTCCCCTGGAGATGTAGGGGATGGGTGCACTGCACAAAGGCTCCGCTCTCCATCGTGCTTGGACTCAGCTGCAGCTCTACACGGGGTGTTGGGCTGCGGAGAGAGAAGCCGCCAGCGCGGGATGGGGCACGGAGCGGGGAGCGGGAACAGGCAGGGAGCGGGATGGGAGCAGGGATNGAGCAGGGATCGGAGTAGGGATCGGAGCAGGGATCGGAGCGGGGATTGGAGCAGGGAACAGAGCAGGGATCAGAGCAGGGATCAGAGCAGAGATCGGAGCAGGGATCAGAGCGGGGATCGGAGCAGGAATCAGAGCAGGGATCGGAGCAGGAATGGGAGCAGGGATCGGAGCAGGGATCAGAGCAGGGATCGGAGCAGGGATCAGAGCAGGGATCGGAGCAGGGATCAGAGCAGGGATCAGAGCAGGGATGGGAGCAGGGATCAGAGCAGGGATGGGAGCAGGGATCAGAGCAGGGATCAGAGCAGGGATGGGAGCAGGGATCAGAGCAGGGATCGGAGCAGGGATCAGAGCAGGGATCAGAGCAGGGATCTGAGCAGGGATCAGAGCAGGGATGGGAGCAGGGATTGGAACAGGGATTGGAACAGGGATCGGAGCAGGGATCGGAGCAGGGATGGGAGCGGGGATCGGAGCGGGGATCGGAGCGGGCATCGGAGCAGGGATGGGAGCAGGGATCGGAGCAGGGATCGGAGCAGGGATTGGAACAGGGATTGGAACAGGGATCGGAGCAGGGATCAGAGCAGGGAACAGAGCAGGGATCGGAGCGGGGATCGGAGCAGGGATGGGAGCAGGGATTGGAGCAGGGATCGGAGCAGGGAACAGAGCAGGGATCGGAACGGGGACTGGAGCAGGGATGGGAGCGGGGATCAGAGCAGGGATCGGAGCAGGGATCAGAGCAGGGATCGGAGCAGGGATTGGAACAGGGATCGGAGCATGGATGGGAGCGGGGATCAGAGCGAGGATCGGAGCAGGGATTGGGGGTAGGGGCTCATGGCACCTCAGGTGGATGGTGTGCAATTCCTTCCTCACAAACAGCAGGGTCAGTTTCCTTTTCTAGTCACTGAATTTCCCTTTCAGAGAGTTAAGCTGAGCCTAAAGAAGAAAAGATAAGGCTTGTACTGATAAAGAGTCGTGTTCCTGCACTGGCAGCTGTCTCCTTCTCACCTTCCCTGCACTCCTAAGGAAAGGAATCCATGGAAAAAATGAATTAATGCTCTGAACAGTGGCACTGGCACCTGACTCAGAGGTATCTGAAATATCTTCTTCTGCTTGAAGCTCGAAAAACAGAAGTTTGAAACCCTCTGTGTAGGAAAGTGTTTGGAGTCACTGAAAAGCTGGTCAGCAGGTACCACCTGCTGAAGTTTTGTTTCCAGATTTTCAGCTGGGTTTGTTCTGGTACCATCAGGTTTCTGCAGGACATTGGAGCTCTCACTCTTCTGGTGTACATGATGGTAATAAAAGTGTTAATTAGTAGCTGCAACTCAGTGACAAAATTAATTAATTGGGTAGAAGAAGGAGCACAGATGTCCCAGGTACACACAACCCAACAAGGTTTTTTCTGAGCAGCAATTGATCAAATACTCTGAAGCCTTAAAATGAGCTCACACTTCATTTCATCCCCTGCATGTTTCCTCTCACATTGGTTTCCAAAAAAACACACTTCTGGAAGCTCTAAAAAGGGTATTTAGGGAAGTTTCAGTTGTTCTCAAGGGCTTGAGGTGTTTCTAAACTGCCATTTGTGAGGTGCTGTTCTTACAACAACCCCGGAGAGCCCCTGGGCTGTCAGATCCAGCTTTGCTGGGAGCACAGAGGTGTCTCCACACAGGTTTTCCTCTGGAGCGTGTGATATCCTCCTTGCCTGAGCCAGCCTGGGAGCTGGATAAGGGGCAGGGTGGCACAGCCAGGCATGGGGACTGTCTCCTGTCTGCCAGAGGGAGAATATCCAAACAGGAAAGGAGCAGATTAGGGTATATTTGGCTTACTTCAGTTGTCTTCTAGGGGCTGTGTTCAACATCACCAGCAAAATTCAGTTGGGAATAGAATATAATCTCTGGTTCTGGAGAACCAGATACAGACTTCTGGTAAATCTGTTTCCTGTGCCTGAGTTTTTCCACCCCTTGTACTTCCCAGATGAAGAAAGGAAGAGTTTTGTGTAGCTACAACCCTCCCTCACTCTGCCCAGCAGCAGGAACTCCTGGTACTGCTGTTCCCAAAGTCCCTTGACAATCCAATGGGTTGATCTTGCTGCTCCTCAGAAGTTCCCAGATATTGTCATGCCTCTGGTTTCCTCTGCAGCAGGACCTGCTGATGGTGGTCATTGTCCCCTTCAGGACGTGTCTCTAAGGTCACTCTAAGGTCAATGTCCAATTGACCATTTTAGCCTTCCCTTCCTTCCACCTTCAGGAATTCATTCCCTCTGTTCCCTAAACAGGCTGCCTGGCAGGCCTCAGCTGCATTTCACAGACTGTTAGACTCAGGTTTTACTTGGGTTTGATTGTTATTGCTGCTTTTACTTTGGACAGTGTCAGTAGGTGCTTTGGAAAGAAACAATCCTTCTGCGAGGCACAACATTGTCTTGTGCTTCACACTGAGCCTCCTCCTCTGCACGTCCCCAAGGGCTCCACCAGCATTAATAAATGAAACTCACCCTCTCCTCAGGAAGACAGGTGAGGGAGAGAAAGAGGCAGGAATCATTCACCATTCTGTTTTTCACAGAGGATAACCAAGGCAGAGACAGGCAAAGCAAGGTAGAAAGCCTGGTTTGATATCCTGACCCACTGAAGTCAGGCACTGATCTCTCCTGGGAGCCATGAAGAAAGTGAGAGCACATTGTGTGAAGGAATTACAGCCCTGCTGAATTCCCTCTGCAGATAATGGCTGGGATGGAGCCCATGGTGATAAGCAGGGTGAGGAAGTGAGCAAGTTGTGTGGAATGATTGTTTATTTAGTCATCTCTCAAGAGAAGAGCGAGGTCCCAGAGGCTGCAAAGACACACGACAGAGTAGTGAGGATTTCAGCACATCCCCTTCACATGTATTATGCTCTTTGTTCTGCTCTTTCCCTGGGAAAAGAGTTATCTGGTTGGTGTCTGAGGGTAGCTCACAGGCCTGTGGAGCCTGGCATTGTGAGATTTAGGCAAAGCCTCCATAGGAAGGGCTGGATCCAGGAGCCAAGCCTGTACTTGTGAGCAGCTGCAGGAGTTTGTGCTCCGTGAAGGCAGTGCCAAGGGGAATGGGAGTCCCAGAATTCCTGCCTCCCTCAGGAGCTTCCCAGCCCTTAACCCTGGGAATTGCAGAGCTGGGTGGCAGCTTTGTCCTTGTTCCTCAGGGCAGCAGAGGGGGCTGGCAGTCCCACACTGCTCCCAGAAAAGTTGCCATTCCTTTTGTGTGTGGTTGCTGTTATCAGAAGAAAAACACATGGACTATCCAGCAGGTTTTTTTCCCTCAGCTGATGCTTGCAGATGCTTCTGTGCCCCCTTTGCAGGAGCACATTTCCCAGAGAATTGTGCAAATACCCAGGCCTTGCTTTGGATGGTCAGCACGTGAGGAATGAGGGATGGCTGATTTCCAGATGACTGAGCCCATCCAGGCAGTCACCCCAGAGGGCACTGGCTACAGGCAGGGAGCTGCTGCCCCCCGGGTAAGAGAAAGCAGCCTCAGGTATCAGCACTGGCACGGGGCTGGAAAAGAAGGCTGTAGAAACCACGGGGGCAGAGACAGTGGCTCTTCCTAGTTCAGTTTGAGCCAGGTTGCTCTGGGTGCCACACAGCTTCCCTCAGGAGACAGCTGGCCTCAGAGCCTCTGCCTTCCTGCTGGAATGGGAAGCAGGAATTCAGCCAGCTCTGACTCAGGTTGGCTCCTTATCTCCCTCAGGCTGGGTAGATGAGACACTCCTCTGCTCTTCCTCTTACAATGTGTCCATCCCCCGAGGTCTCTTTGTGCCAAAGTTTCCCCTTTACAAAGTTTTTATTCCACAGAAACTCTTTCTGAAGAGGAACTTGATTTATGCCCAAGCAGGCCTCTCCAGCTCCAGTACCAAGGTTTTTGGGAGGTCTCCATCCCTCACACTCAGGTGAAACTTGACTCTGCACAACCTTTTCTGTAGATGTGCCAAAACATGTTTGTTCTGCACAGTACTTGCTAAAACTGTGAACTCTTATCTAGGCCTCATACACTGGCAGAGAATTTAAAATCAGCGTGTCCTTGCCATCAAACTATGGACAAAGACCTTATTTCAGTAAAGCATCTGCTTCATGCCTAAAATCATGGAATGGTTTGAGTTGGAAGGGACCTTAAAGATCATCTGGTTCCAACCCCTACCATGGACAGGAGCACCTTCCACTAGAAAAGTTATGCCTAACAAAAAAACCCCAAAATTTTAATCTTTCCTTGCAAATAGGGTGTATGGTTAAATAATGTCCTAGAGATGTGTGGCTTTACCCCGAGACTGGGCAGGAGAGGAAAAACCAGTGTGGTGGCCCACTCCCCTCTGCTGGGCTGTGCAGGGACTGCTGGAGGCAACACTGGTGGGTAGTGGTGGAAAAACCTCTGGGAAACACGAAATAAAGGTGGAGGGGAGATGGGGGAAGGTGAAGCTTTGGGCAGGAAATATTTTAGCATTTTCATACCATACCGGCCTGAGCCCTACAAAGATCCATTTTGCTCCTCAAAATAGGGCCAGTGTCATCAATTAAAAAAAACCCACTCAATCTTTTGTCAAAACCCTTTTGCACAGCAAATGGTGGAATCAGAGAGGCTGAACTTCCCATACAGATGTGCTTGTCCTGCTGATGTTTTGGGGATGGGGTGGCCACATATGGGAGCCGAAACAAGGGTGGTGGTAGCACTCCCTGTCTGCTGCCTTTAGCAGTTTTATCTCAGGTTTAACACAGCTCAGATGAGAGCAGCATCTGGTCCAGGCACAGCAGGGAATTTTCTTGGCCTTGGCTCAGAGTGCTGCATAAGCCTTGGATAAATCACCCAAAGTAACAATCAGAGCCTTTCTGGCAACTCAGGGACTTTACTGGGTGACAAGGTGTGTGCAGGCTATCAGCACAAATGAATCAATTCTCCATGAATGGGACAGTGCAGAATCCACAAGTTCCAGTGGTTTTGTCAGTGTGGAAACACCACAGCCCAAGGCAATTTCCGTGCTGAGCTGACATAACCCAGTGCTCTTGCTTGGAAACATTCTGACATGGAAACGCCTGGGGAGCTGAGAGAAGCCTCACCAGAACAAAGACCATGTCCATATGGCATCATATTTCCTGGGAAAGCTTATTTTTATGCTTTTTGACATGTCTACAGTTCTGGTGTTATGCCTCATTTACACTGGTACGTCCTGGGAAATCCAGTCAATAATTCCTTGTGTCTGTTCCTGCACAGAGCAGAAGGACCCTGGAGTTGGCTGAGTTATGGCTGTGGTTGTGTTCCACGCTGAGAAGGTTTTATAAAACTGAGATTACACTGATCTCCTTCATCCTGGGCTCAGATACATCAAACAGAGGATGAAATTCATGACTAACCAGAAAGTAAAGTAAATTTCATCCATCTGGGTGAAGCATCTTTTCTCATACAATTTTAGCACTAAGCAGCAGTAAAATTGGGAGTTGGTGCGTGGAGTGGCACAGGAAGAAGCCCCAGGCAGATACAGGCAAAAAAGAAAGTTCCACAGAGGGACTGTGGGGTGAATCCAACAGTTTTGCTGCAAATTTAGAGAGGTGTTGCTGCTCAGTGACAGCATGGGAGGGAGTCCTCCAGTGCCATTGAATCCTACATAATTGCAGAAGTGGAGGTTGCAGAGGACCCATTTTTCCTCCCAGCAGCACAGCCTCATTGCCAGGACTCCCTGAAAGGTCCTTGACTCTGATCTGTATCAGCTTTCACACAGATCACAGCAAAACTCATCTGTTCACTCCTTTGAGGAAGGTCTGCCAATTAAGAATTCCCCAAAAGTGGTGGGGCACTGCCCAGGCTCCCCAGGAAATGGGCACAGCCCCGAGGCTGCCAGAGCTCCAGGAGCCTTTGGACAGCACTGCCAGGGGTGCCCAGGCTGGGATTGTTGGAGTGTCTGTGCAGGACCAGGAGTGGGACTTTGTTGGTCTCTTCCAACTCAGGATATTCCATGGTTCTATGAAAAGCCATGCCACAGCTGGAATTCCAGGAGGAACAGCCAGCTGTCCCACCCGGAGAGGGGCAGGGTCTGGCAGGCCTGAACAGCAGTGCCTGCATCCCTCCTTTTTCCAGGGAATTCAGATCCCACAGTGCAGCACCCTTCTCTTGTGCTCCCAAGGGTGTCCCCCCTCCAGCCCAGCCTGGAGGACAGGAGGGTGTGTGTGGAGGGGGCTGCCAGGCCCTCCTGTCATAGCCAGAGGCTCTGAGGCACCTGAGCCCCAGAGCAAAGGCTCCATCCTCTCTGCCCTGTGGGGGTGACGAGGGACACGGAGCCTCCCAGCCCATGCAGAACCAGAAATTCGGGGAGGCAGGAACAGGGGCACCCCAGAGCTTTGGCACACTTTGTCCTTAGAGCCTGAGCCAGTCACTGCTGCAGTTTTATATTTATGAACCCGTGCTGGGGGATTGCTGGAGAGGTCTTTAATTTCCTCTGGTTTCACTCTGAACATGCCTCTCTTGGGACAGAGGGAACATTTTCGGTGTTATTGAATGTCATTTCTGTGCAAACTGAACAGAGGAAAAATATTCTGATAATAACTGGAATATATGGCGGGTGGTAGCTCCTGGCTGCTGATTTTTTTTTATTATTTTTATTTTTCTCCCTCTGATGAGAGTTTCAAGGTCAGCTGGCTCCACAGACACAAATATGCCAGGAACAAAATGTGCAGATGCTCAGGAGTGTGGGACAGCCACGCTGGCACTGTAAACAGCTGGCTCATGGCCAGCACTGCCTGCACCCAGCATGCAGGAGGGCTCAGGAAAAAGCACTTTATTACAGCCAGATTTATCTTTTCTCTCAGCTGCATCATTAAATGTGAATTATTTGTATTTTTGTGGGAAAACCTGGATTCAGCACAACCTCAACCTTTTATTTGGAGGATCAGGAAGGGTTTTATTCAGAGCCCAAAAGCAGTATCTGAGTGCGTAACAGCCACTGAATGAGTGGCTGGAATAAAACCAGGAAAAAATGGTTCTTTTCTTCATTCTGTTGCTGATTTATTGTGTAAACATAGACAAATCTTTCACTGTAGCTCTTGCAGTTTCTTATACACCCTCTCTTTTCCCTCCTAGATATGTCTCCTTTTGTCAGTTCCTTGTGTGAACTAAATATCAGCCAGTCAGGCAAAAGCTGGCAATATCTTCCTCCAGCAGTCTCAGGCAGACTTAAAATATTAATGCATTTTATAATGTACTTATTTTTTGTAACTGTCAGTCGTTGCTACCAAGACAGGGAATTCCTTATAAATATTAAATGCTGCTGCAAGGTCTACAAATAAAACTGTAGAAGCGGTTCTCTCTAGCTTGCAAATGACTGAAAAACTGCTGAAAATCTTGCTAATTTTAGTAAACTATGTGGAAATCCAAGTTGCATAACTGTTTCTGGGATTTTCTAATGAACAGCAATGGTTACAGTGATGAGGTTTGAATTCAAGCAGTGCCTGTAGATTCCTCACTGGACACAGACACTTTGGGGACAAATGGAATGGCTGGTTTCACTCTGTAAGGCTCCCTTGAAGGTGTGGATGCATCTCAAAAATTGGCTTGAAAGTCTATTATGTGTAAAAGAATAAAACCTAATTGCAGAGGAGATCCAGTGCCCAGCCCAAGGGCTGGAATTATGACAAAGAAGGAAATTCCCCTGTAGAGCATTTCCAGCCCGTGCAGGGAAAGGAGAGTGCAGCCAGGAGTGCTGTGCCCAGATGCCACTGTGCTCCTGTTGTGGCAGCAGGAATTCACATTTTGGTTCTTATGTGGACCCTCCCACCACCCTTCTCCCACCTAAAGGATCCCAGGGCAAGGCTGAACTGGGAGCAAGGCAGGGTGAGACAAGCTGCAAGGGCCAATCTGCTTTTAGTTCCTGAGGACGGATTGCAAAGAGCATCAAAACATGTCATTTACACAAACTGGTGCTGCAGGGCCTCTCATTGCTGCTTTTGCTCCATGGATTGTGCTTTCTGCTCAGTGACCACAGGATGTGCTGGAGGAGGCTGGTTATGGTGCCCTGATCCGTGTCCAGGTGATCCTTGGTTCTCCTGATCCGTGTCCAGGGGATCCTTGGTTCCCTTGATCCGTGTCCAGGGGATCCTTGGTTCTCCTGATCCATGTCCAGGGGATCCTTGGTTCCCCTGATCCCTCTCCAGGGGATCCTTGGTT